>PKRV01000518.1:76111-218574 GCA_003709505.1 Hyphantria cunea | reverse complement strand
ATATATAGAAGATATATATGTAGATATATATATAGAATATAAAAGAAATGTAATGTTAACTAGATGTCCGCAGACAGTTTTAATAATGCCGGTAGTACGAGAAATTGGCTCTTCTCTTCAAAGAGGGCAAACCAACAATCTATTTAGAACAATGAGCTTCCACTCTGTTATTTAAAGAGAACTTTGAAATACATTTGATATTAGGTCCTCACATATCCAATTGGCTTTTTATCGCACTGACCACTTTGATCTGAAATATATCCTCTTTGGTTAAGAATTACAAATTCAAAGTTATAAATCCATTTAGCGGGTATATTTGCGTTTCAAACACAGCCATTTGTTTTTTCTTATTATTGTTTTTTCTTTGGTGCTCATCTCGCACAATTTCCCTTGAAATGTTTTCTTGCTATCACCTGAAGAAAATAAGGAATACAAAGAATTTTGAACACGTGTAGACTCCTGTGTTACTTTGCTGAGTTGACACAATAATGAAAAGATTTTTAATCAGGTGATGAGAACAGGATTCTGTATGGTAATTAGAAGTACTCGTCGCAATGGCTGAACCCTGGGAGAACCAGCCAAATTCTGCCCCAAGCGAAATAAATTCCAAAAACGTTATTTGTGTGTGTTTGGTGGAGTAGAGCTGGTGCCATTCTATACAGTTTTCTAAAATGTGGTCAAACGATTACGCAGATATCTATTGTTCTCAACTGTAAACCATGATTGAAGAACTAGCTACTAAACAACCGAGGCAGGTCAATTGCTCTAGGCACTACTGCTTCAGGGCAACGCTAGACAACAGACGGCCGCTAAACTAGAGGAGCTGCAATTGGAATGTCTGCGACATCCACCATTCTTTGGACCTTGCTTCAACAGATTATCACTTTTTCTGAAACTTGGATAAGTTCTCACCCACACAAAAAAAATTCTTCTTCAATGTTGCAGTCCAAAACAAATTCAGAGAGTTTAGTGACTATCGTTTTTTTTAAATAAAGGAACCAATGAATTCTTGAAATCTATGATACCGCAAAAGTTCATATATAGCAATAATACAAACTTTGATGAAATAAATATATTTTACAATCAAAAACGACTTTATATTCTTCCCATATAAAACATCAACTTCATATGTAAACACCTAATACAACGATATGCAAACTAACAAATGGGTATCGCCGTTTTTTTAATTTTTCCTCCCACCAAGATACCGATTCCTTTAAGCGCGCGTGAAAAAGCACCTCACTAAGCCACCGTTGTGTAGGTCCTTGCTGAATTATCCACACTTGCAATCAGGATTTGAACAACTTCCCTTGGATTTTTCAGGCAGAGTTAAGTCATTCCGGCATTAGCATACCGGAATGACTTTATACAGGTAATAAAAAAACATTTATATTTAAGTCATTAATAATAAAATGTATTTTTCCATTCCGTAAAAAAAAAGTTCTCTTGGAACTAAAATTAATTCTGCGCAAACCGTCAAACACCATTCGCATTCTTATATAGATAATACTTTCTTACAATATAATTTCTGTTCCGAACTATAATTCATTATGTACGTAAACAGATATAACTTCTCAATTGAGTTGTTTAGTCTATGGTCGGGGGTGAAAGGCGAAGGGTAATAGTTTCGGGTGTTTCCATTGATTTAGTACCAATGAACGCCTGTCCGGTAGGCGGATTGTTTTCACCTGTAAATATAATCCCTTATTTATCAGTAAGGATTATTATCAATGTTTATATTTATAGGGTCTACTTCTGTTTACAGAGAGACGAGAAAGGTTGGTTAAATAGTTGATGTTTGTGTTGAAGATTTCAAACTTTTGTTGGATTATTGTAACTTTCTAAATGATTATTAAGAATTTACTGAGTGTGTGAAAGAAGAGAATATTTTAATGACATTACGACACAGCCCAAATTATTTATATATTAGATAGACATTAGATATTAATATATTATTGAAGCACTCACAGAATAAAGTACAGTTAAGAATTAATTTGGCGTTGTTGCTTGGCGATTCTCAAATGCCATAAAGTGACCCGTTTTAACAGCCTCATTGGTCTAGCGGTTGACGACAGCCCATTAAAAGTCTCGGGTTCGAATCCGGACCGGGCCAAAAGTTTTTTTGAGTTTTTCTGATTATATAGATACTTAATAACAGCTCGGAGTTTGGTGGTCGTGTCGGTTAACCGTCCCATTGCATTATGAGATAGAGGGAACAGAGAGTGCACTTGTGTTTGCGCACACACCTGTGCACTATAATATCTCCTAGTGGTTGGCTGGTCACCTTTGAGACTGGCAGACTTTGACCTATGAGAACATCAAAGTGACCCGTCTCATCGTTTGCAATTTCAATTAAATCACCTTGGCTTCTTTGCTGGCTCAGTTTTGGCCTATTATACCGCGCTAGCCAGACAAGTTTATACAGGATATGTTTCAAGTTACCCTTCTCTTTGCAGTCATGTTGTCGAACGTAGCTAGCTCCCTAAGTCGCCAAGTACGTCACGTCACCTACAGAATAAAAATTGATGGTGATATTTTTTTTAAAAGACAGTTCCCGCATTAATAATATACATCCTGTGTCACGGGGGACTATACAAACATACATGAAACGGACACAAAGTACACCCAGACTTAGAGCAACAATTTATGGATCACACAAAGTGTTGTTACATGTAGGATTTGAACGAACAACACTTGGCGCAGTAGGAAGTGGTTTGGGAACCATTTAAACCACTAGGCCAACGGTGCATTCAAATAATAATGATTAACACACACGAATAACTTTCTGTCATTTTTATTTTCCTGTACCAGTATTTCACGTATATCTTAATACCGATTTACTAAATAAGTAAGTCGTGACGATAAGTAAATCTGTTTAAAATAATAAGATGAAGGCCGGATTGCATCGATAGGATATATCACTCGCATGTGACGTAGCGCGCTGAGAAAATCCCTCGATGTGAAATATTGCTCTTTGTTCTTCAACAGGCGCTGACTATATTTTAGATAATCAGTGGTTGTGTGGATATAATAAAATAGCGTTTAATACTTTCAATTTTGTTGCAAAGTTTTGAAGTATTAAAATTCCATAACAGTGATTTATTAAATAGCGGGAGAGCCATACTCATGTATGTAAGAGACGACGCAACTGCAGTGATGTCCACACAAAAACACTACTGTTGAATTATTGTATTCGTTACTTCAGGTTACTTAAAGCCCACCTTTTACAATAACCATTTTTGAAGAGGAAACTTCTTTAAACTCTTTTTTTTGTGATGGGTAAAAAATGTTAGACTCGCGTCAGGACACGTGACCTGATCGAAAATTCGTAAGACGGGGGTGAGAGTGGACCATAAATTGACATATTTGTGTACTATATCGCAATAAATGAATATTGTATATTAGCACATAAATGATAGTAATTCTATACTGATGGATTCAAGATTCAAGTTTACACTTCTGCCGGCACTCCCGGAATGCAACCTGTTTTTTATGGAATAGGTGCAGACGTATCGCCTGATGGTAAGCGATTACCGCAGCCCATGGATAGTCGCAACACCAGCGGCGTCACGAGTGCGTTTCAGGCCTTTGGGGGATGGGGGAGGAGTTAGGGTATGGGCTTTCAATATCCTGACTCACTCGGTGAAACCGTGGTATCTCTCCGGTCGAGATGTCCCATGCATGCCGAAGTTTCCATGTTAGTGGTAATATACTTTTCTATTGGTGATTTTTTTTAATAATCGGTTTAATATCATTTATAAGTGAAAATGTAACAAACAAGCAAACTCACATTTGTATTTATGATGTTAATTAGTATATATAACTGAAAACAAGACAAAAACATTAACCGCTGTTAACTAAAGGCTTAAAAGTCCATTACTAGCTGGAGTCAGTCACCTGCTGTAAGACATGATGAATAGAGCAATCCGAGAAGCGATGAATACTGTATTATACGAAAGATTCATTAGGCTTAAGTGTACTAGCTGCCGGCTTCTCGCCTTTATCGATGACTGTTCGCCCTAACAATGGAAGGATTCTACAAAGTGAAGTTCATCTTTAAACGGTAAAAAGTGCAGCCTTTGTAGAATATTGAGAAAATAATTTTACGTTAAGATTAATAGTTCATCATTGCCTCACACAGCAAAACTATAGAATAAGCTGTCGCCTGCGGTATTCCCGGACCATTACGACCTTCAAACCTTCAAGAAAAGAGCGTACTCTTTCTTAAAAGGCCGGTAACACACTTGTCACGCCTCCGGTGTTGCAGGTGTCCATGGGCGGCGGTTATTGATTAACATCAGGCGACACGTCTGCTCGTTTGCCAGCTATATCAGAAAAAATATAAAATGGAAATACCTTTAAAATCCAGAGTAATGTACGTCTGAGTTCTGCCTTACATAGATAGTTAAAACTGTTCTAAAAAAACATAACTTGGGCTCGTCCGGGATTTGAACCCGGGACCTCTCGCACCCTAAGCGAAAATCATACCCCTAGACCAACGAGCCGGCTGCTTACTACAACGAAAGAAACGATAACAAAATGTCTAACTTGATATTATTTAAAATTGCGTGACATAACAAAATTTAAAGAGCGCCTATCGTGTTTGAATTTTAACCATTTTTATTTTCTTGTTTTATATTAGGGACCTTCTTGTCTTGTTTTCTTGTCATGTTATGTTGCATGTAATTCTGGTATCACGTTGTTGCTCAAAATGAATTGCAAAACTATCTAACCGACTTTGACGTTAAATGTGTGTTTGATGGCGTCCCTAAGATAAGATAGTTAAAATCATGCTTAGCTCAATAGGGGCCGAGCAAGGTGATAAAGATACAAAGACGAAGTTGCGTGTGTTACTTAGTATAATATAATTAGATAAAGATGGTATGGTCTTTTGTATCAAGACTGATTAGCATATACACTAAACTTCTTTCATTTAGTTGGCTTTAGGGTACTTTAAAATTTCTGTTACGTTGCAGAACTTCAACAAAATGTTTCTATCAAATTAGGAGTTGGCACAGAAGTACAATGCTAATCTGATTGTGGTAAATTGTAGGTAAGAAACTTGTCTCGGTCCTTGCCAACCCTAAACGATGCCAAAAAAGGTTATTTCTAAATCAAATCTGTAAATAGAAATCAGGGAGCGTCTGATGGTTGCATTCCAATACTTACTGTTATATATATATTTTCTATAATTGTACACAGAGCGCACTATATAGTTTTTCTTGAAAAAAGAGAAATGTTTGGTCTATTTAAGCAGCCAAACCAAACTATATCGCGATTCAGATATTGTGAGATACGCCATCTATCGACCGATTGCCGGTCAAGACAGCCCATTCTTACCGAAGCGCGGCTGTCCCAAGGCGGTTTTTTGCCACTTTTATGTTATTTTAAAATTCATAACCCAATTTCAATAAAAATTTGGTCTCGACTTTATTCCTACACCTAAAACACCAGTAGTAACCACAAGAACTATTTCTATATCCACATTATGCATCTTAAAAATGTGCTGCAAAGTTAGTAATGGAAGTAGTGGAAGAAAAGTGTTTATATTATTTATATTTGTAATGTAATGTAGTATAAAACTTATTAAAATATAACAGATATGTAATAGATTGCTTTTAAGAAATACAATAGCAATGTTTTTCAATTTTATATGATGCTAAACAATGTAGTAGATTATGTTTTTAGTTTTACTTAATATAATTACTTTTAGGTCATAATGTTAATTTATAAATATTTGGATGTCAAATCAAAGCAGAATATGATATTGCAGATATGAATTTTGACCAAAAACCACCAATGTTACTGTGTAATAATGTTCTATACAAATCTTTGCGTTTTCAGATGTGTTATCAGAAGATTATATTGAATGGAGTTATAACTACGTACAATTTGAATACATGATAATATTAGTTGAATGTTCACAATGGATAGAAGTTTTGAAAAGTGTCCACATTACTTGTTTATAAGAGGTGAAAATAAGAGAAAGAAACCAGCCAAGTGCGAGTCGAACTCGCGCACCGAGGGTTCCGTACAAACCTGTAGGTATAAAAGTAAAATTTATGCTTTTCGCAATGTTTCTTTATTTGTGCTATAAGACGCTATACCTAATTTTTATAGAGTTGTGTTTATATTAAAGTTAAGGAATTTCCAAGATTAATGGTTTAATATGTTTTTTGACCAACATGCTAATTTCTATGATAATTAAATGAATAGTTGATGACTAAAAGCGTCAAAATACTTCTAAATTTAATTGGATTACAAATACTAGTAAAAATAGCATAAAATTAGTAAATAAGCCTTCAATCAGTGAAATCGTTATCAGCTACCACATTACATATATGGATTTCAATCAAGTTTTGCACATTTAAGGTCTTCTTTACGCATCACTTCAAAAACAAATTTATCCTATACTGCATCATGTCCATTATTACATTTATTTCAAACAGTTTTGTTCTTGATACTGACTTGACTGCTGCAGCTTTAATACTGAAAATGTTTTATTTAGATTCTGCTTTTACCGTAAAATTCGCATTCAAATTCGCTAAGTACATTTTAAGTATAGATCAACAGACACTTTAATCAACTCTTTATAGAATTTGCTATCATCTTTTAATGGTTTTTTCATTTGATTCTTTAGCATCCAACGCTTTCATGGTTTTACCTTAATTGTTTTATTTATTATTTTTGTCTCTAGTACTACTCTGTAGTTATTTTAACTAAGGAGGGGAATACAAAAGTAAGTACTGCTATCTGGTCTTTCTGTACGTTTGATTTACAAGATTAAATATTTTACAGTTCAGATGTCTTGTTTTTAATGTTGTATGAGATAACTATTTATGGAGAAACAGGTGTTAAGAAGATTTTCCTGGAAATACTTCACTTCTAGATCAATATCCTTCTGCTAATAGAAGAAGAATATTGTGCTTAGCAGAAATGAAATTAAGAGAAGAGTGTTATCATTTTTGTGATGGTATAACGTTGTTTACTGATGACCTGAGCGTGTTTATGCTACTAACGCTTGCAAGTCATGAAAATTTGTAAGCAGTTGAGCCAAAACTTTTTATTTTAATGAATAAATAAACGTCTTTAATAAAATACAAATCTTCTTTCTTATATCTTTAATCTGATATAGCATTCTTTTGGATAAATCAAAAACTTTCACCAAACAATTTAATTTCTGTCACATACTGAGTCTGTAATTGTCAGACAAGATTGAAACAATTTCGTTCAAATCAAAAGCTAAGTACTTGTCGATTTGCTTGAGCATCATCTGTTGTTGGATTTCATTTGCTAAACTCTTTTATTTAAAAGTTAGTATTTAAGTAACTGCGAATTGATTTTGGGTATTATTGCTTTTTGTTAAATAACTGCAGATTCAAGGATCTAGCCTTTCTCATTCAATGAAAAGTAACTAAAAAATATCCCGTGATGTCATCGTCATCTCCATAGCCTCTATTATTCCCAAGATTAAATAGAGCCGGTTATTAGTTCAACCGTTTTTCCACGAAGCTACTGGCATCGGACTTACGTAACCCTGAGGGTATATTCGAGAATTGAACTAGTTGTCAGTAAGTTGGACGGCACTGACTTTCCAATTGAGATTGTCAAATATATTCACGACAACCGGAACCCACGACGGTATGGGAAATAATGTCTCGTGACATATTACAGAACTATTGTTTAGTTATATTTTACTGGATGTGAAAGGCTTTTAAAAACCATCTTCTGCTCTATACTCTTGACTCAAAAGTCGGCTTAGTGCATAGTACTAATTTATGAATATTGTCAACCTTAAACGAAAAGTTCTTAGCTTGAAATATCGTATGTATAAAACAAAACTGTAATCCACACAACCTAAAAAGCCTCCAATTGAAATAATATTCAAAAACGATATTGCCAAACAAAAATATAGGAAAATGTTACCCTTGCTTCCAAAATGCTAAATCCTATTTCAAGAGAATATGTCCTTGAATGATTAATGAGACCTATATCTATTAAATACCACTTTGCGTCCAAATCAAAGTTAAACGGTCCATCAAATACACAAGTTTTATAAAGTTTTTGGTCCAATGCTTTTAATTCTGAACTAACAACATTTTGAGTAGACATAATGTTCTAAGGGACGTTAATGGTTTCATTTTGGTATTTTGCGATAAATGTTGTTTTAAATTGATTTAATTGAGTCCTAAAGGAGAATTTCAAAGGGAAAATTAAGCAGGTACATAACTTTTTGATGATGTTCATCATCGTCCATCCAATATCGTTACATCTTTTACTTTGATCGCTGTTGTTGATTTCGACATGCTTTGGCCGGGTAAGCAGTATTTGGCTTATAGCTTTTAGTTTGTTTTTACTGACCATACACGATAGGTTTCAATTGCCTGTTAGATTCACTTTGACATGAAAATTTCCAGAATGAAAAACATACCATTTGTTCTTTTCACAAACATGCACACTTTCGAATACTTTTTCCCTTCATAGTAGTGGAAATCAGACCTCATCATGGGCAGACATCATCATGGTAATGCAGGAACTAAGAGTAGGTGATATAAAATAAGTCATCCTAGGCCAGCCTCAGGTGGCCTTTTTATTATTTTTCCAATTTTGACTTACCTGTTCAACTAGTTTCTGCTTTTCTCAATATGCTGACTGTGAAATAGTGTTCGATTCAAATTAAAACAAATAATTGTATGATGAACCCGTATGTTCCATATCTGGGTGCAATATCACAAAGGCCATTATTTTTTGCCGTCTATGAGATATATTGCATTTAGGACAGCAACAGATTAAAATAAGCAAGTTCTAACAAATAAAACACACAATATAAAAATATATTTTGTTCTTTAAACAAGTCTATTGAGATACAATACTTGTGCCTAATTAATCAAGCAGTTTAAACAATGAAATTAAACAATTAAAATTCACTTTGTATAATGTTATTCTCCTGTCAGCATTGAAGGTTGTTTACTAAACTTCAAAGCTAGAGAACTCTTCATATTATTCCATCCAAGCACCGAAGAAAATTTAAAAGCTATATATTAATATTTTGAAGAGGTCCACTCTCAGCTCTATTATGAATTCCAACTAGAGGGCTTTATTATTTATGAATACTCCTCAGCCCTTCGAGGCTTGCCCATTATCGAGTGAAGAGGTCAATTTCGTAGGTTTGGGTGCCAAAATATCCTTCATCTTATTTTCGCAGAGTTTTTTATCGTTTAATGCACGTTTAATATATTCAGAAAACGTTTCTCATTTGTTGGTTGGGTCTTCAAGTGTACTCTTACCCTCAGCACTCAGTCACCTTCCTTCAATTATCTCTGTGATCGCATAAATTACGATTTTATTTAATAGTATAAATAAATTTAACGTATATATCGTTGAGGAAAAATCAGCGGGGAAGATTTATAAGTACATACTAATAGAGTATTTATTTACCCTTCTCAGAAACCTGGTTTGTTGCATTCTGTTTGAGTTGGGTTAATGAAATACAGAAATAGCTATACGATTACATTACTGAAATTGAAGACGGTTTAGGCATGTACACACCGTTAAGCTTCTCGTGCAAATCTAAAAGTAACGAATACTGCACTATAGGCTTGTATGAAACAGTATATTATTATTTCTTAATCTTTGTTTACAGTTAACTTCAAGTTCTTTACCAAGTCACTTTGTAAAACATGAATTGAAGTATAAATATAAAGTATTATTCGCCATTGCCATTCGCCAAAGCGACTCTGCTCCACCTGGTGGAAAACATAAGCGGAAACCAAGAGTGATGGCCACCATGCTTATTGCGAATGCAGACAATGCAACAATGCAGCATGATGACCCACACCAAGACGGCCCATTGAGATGGTTCTACATCTTTGGGCCTCCGGTCTCGCACTCACTAACGAAACACGACAGCACAAATGCTGCCATTCTTTCTTTTTTCACGTATTCTTTCAGTACTTCAACATCTTCGAATTCTTTCAAGACGCCTACACTTAACCGATTGAACTTGAGAAATAGTATGAAATTGATTCGCATAGATCTTAAGTTAGTACCAGGTGTAATATTAGAGGTTTTTGATTATACCTTATTCTAGACATGCAAATTTCAAAACAAGGCAGAAACTAACATTATGATCTAACAATTAATAATCTATATAAATAAAAATGAATCACCAAAATGTATGTACGCGCATAACTTCTGATCGACTGCATTAAATTGGATAATTCTTTCTTTTATGGGTTTGATGTTATCAAGATAAGTTTTGCATAGAAGAAAATCAAAAGAAAACAGGAAGTGTAGTGTTTTCTATATCTGTGACCGTACATTACCCGCGGGCAGTAGTTGCAGGGTCAGCTGGTATTAAATAAAACTAAAAATACAATAAATTCTTTAACATTGTTTAGCTTCATATACACTATAAAAATTTAAATTAATTACAAATATTGATTACATAACAATTATATTTTATTAGGTATTTTTTATTAATACTGCTAACCTTCTGGGAACTCTACCAGTAGGTAATGATTTAGAGGAAGTTTTTGATCCTTGTTACATACAAGGATCAAAAACTTCGAAAAATATCGTCAGTGATTCTTTTTTTGTTGTTTTTATTAAGTATTAAATTATATTACATTGCATAAATGTTATTGTACAAAAACACTTTTCTGAGAGATGATAAATTAGTCTAAACTTATTTTTCTCTTAAAAAAGCGGCAGATAACAGTTCACAAACTATACATCTGCACGGCATCTGCTGAAATAACTCTGCACTCATTTACCAGCGTGCATATCGCCTATTCACCGTGAAGACAGCCTTTTCTGGAGGCGCCATCTTGCGTTCACTCGGGCACAATTAATACTTTTCTCGCAATCCAACTATAAGTAGGAATTATACGCCGTGAGTTCTCACGCTTTGTATAATCGGTTTTAGCTTTGTTGAGTAAAGTTAGTCTCTCTTTGAATAGCTTAATGTTATTTGATTGTACTTTGTTAGCATTTAGTTAATATTGTGCCTGTTCACTTATTTCGTTCTGTTACGAATAAATTATCTGCTTTCTATAGTTTCATTCGAAGGTGCAATTATTAAATTAGCCAACAGCACCTGGCTCAGACGAATAATTTGTATAAAATAAGGTATGTAAGTAATGTTATCCTTATCATCATCATCAGCCTATCACAGTCCACTGCTGGGCATAGGCCTTTCCAATTGCAGGCTACTTTATTGTGCCGCATGCATCCTAGTCCTAACCTTATCTTCCTTCATCATTCGTTCTTTTACTTCCATTTTTTTACATTTTGCTTGCATACTATGGCCCTAAGAACCCATTAATTACTTCACTATGTCCTAAAAGGTGAAGTTCATATCTCAATGAAAAAACCTGTTAACTATTTTTTATCATTAAAAAAAATAGTTAACTATTTTTTACACATCATTTTGGAAAAGAAATGACGAGCCTGTTACACTGCTGGGCCGATGTAAACCACACAAAACAAAGATCTACCGCAAGGAAACTGGCATTCCAAAGAAAAAAACCACACCAAAATCGGTCCAACCGTTTAAGAGCTACGATCAACGTTCAACTTATAACACCCCTCTTTTTGCGTCGGATGTTAAAAAAAACGATCATCAAAATCGGTTCACCCAGTCGAAAGTTCAGAAATATTAAACATAAGAATAACACGGTCGTATTTGAACCTCCTCCTTTTTTGAATTGGGTTTACAACTACCGCACTATGAATTTATCTTGTAATATAGCGACTTAACAAACATACGTAAAACAGACATAAAGTACCCACAGGCTGAGAACGATCATTTGTGAATCCACAAATGTTTGTGGAATTTGTGGACCCACAAGACTCAGCTCAATAAGAACTTACTAGGTGACCGCTAAAAACCATCACGCTATCCGCGTAGTCAATATGTTGCTTTCAGTACAGTATTCTATTCTATAGTAGGTACACTTATATCCATACTTATATTATAAATGCGAAAACAGACAGACTTGTCTGTCTGTCTGTTGCACCGAACAGTGATTTGGCGTACTTTGATAAGGAGATACTTTGATTCTTGAGAAAGGAGATAGGCTACTCTTTGCTGTGATAACCGTCAAACAGTGCACAAGTGTGTGCGCAAACACAGGCACACTCTCTGTTCTCTCACTCTCATAATCCGATGGGACGGTTAACCGACACGATCAGGGAGAGATCAGGCGCAGGACCGGCAGTTTTACGTACTCTCCGAGGCACGGGGGTTCAGACCCCAACTTCCAAATTCCGAGCTGTTATTAAGTATTTATAAAATCAGAAAAACTTAATAACACTTTTGAGCTGACCCAGGATATGAACCCGAGACTTCTTGAATGGCAGTCGCATACTTCAACCGCTATACCAACGAGGCAGTTAAGTATATAGTACGTTGAAATAACACGTAGCTCAGAAACATTTCAAAAGCTTCCCTAACCCTCACATACTCCACATAATTGAGTCTCCATCTTATAATGCACTTTGCGAGATATTTTTTAATTAAAATTTTATATTCTGTCATGCGGACAGAGACTAAAAGGGTACGAAGGGTTCCCTTGATGAATTACTTCGGTCATTTTATTTAGCGAATGAAAGGGGCGGAGAGTCTTGTGTTATGAGCGTCACCTGTGTGGCTGTGTGCTTCGTGTGGGATGCTTTTCAGTTTAAGAGGCTTTTAAGGGTCGCTAAAGAAGGCTATAAAATGATGACATAGCTATCAATACAGTTAAAATACACTCAAGAATCTATTTTTATTCGATCTTATGTATACAGTACTTGTGTCACATTCTTTAAAAATGTGTTCTTGGTGTTGTGTTTTTTAGAGATAGTACTGTTAAAAGCCAAGCAGTTCAACATCGTTTAAAGCTAAGACTCGTTTCTTGAAGACAGATAAACAGTAAGTAAATAATAAATATTATCGAACATTTTAACACACAACGCCATCTAGTCCCAAACTAAGCAGAGCTTGTACTATGGGTACCAGACAACTGATATTAATACACATATACTTTTTTTGTAAATACATACTTTACAAAGTACATATTGTACAAAGAAAACACCTAAACTCCGAAACAAATATTTGCAGATCATACAAACATTTGGTCCGACTCAGGACCCGAGACCCGAACCCTCTAGCATAGCAGTCGCATACGCTGCCACTACGCCACAGAGGCAGTCAAACAGTACAAACACAATGTACAAACACACAAATGTGCAAACAGTACAAACACAATGTACAAACACACAAATGTGCAAACAGTACAATGCTACTTCTTTTTTTGCCGTTTCTTGTTCGGAGTTTCGTGTTTTGTGTTCATAATTTTTGAAAGAGAATAATAGCCTCAAGAAATAGAATGGTACTGCAAAATAACTTACCCAGTTAAAAAAGATCAGGACTTCTTCTGATAAATCGTTGAATAAACTATTGAAAACATACAATATACTTCTGAATCTCCTTCTTCTAATTCATTTGTTTCTGGTTGTTGCCGTTAACTGTGGCTGTTCTTTGTGAGCATATTGTGAAGTTAGTAAAGGGCCTCACGACATAACAACATATCTAGTGCGCGAGTTGTCAGAAGAGAAACACACGAGACGACTACCATAACAGATGATATAAATAATCTTTACTAACCAAATCAGGAATACAATATTGTCTATCCTTATCTTTGCCAATGTCATCAAATTTAATTCTTAAATGACTAGTTGAAGATAGTTTAAACGCTAATGTCTGCTTTTCCTATTAACTAATATCATAAAATTTTAGAACATTTACGTTAAGAAATTTAATATAACTATTATAAATAGCCTGTTTTTATCATCAAATTAACTATCTTCTTTTTAAGACAACTTCTGCATTAGGAATAGGTCCTGCGTCGCGAATGACTTAACTAACTTATACTAAACGGACACAAAGAACAAACAGATTCAGAACAACGTGTTATTCTATGTGGGATTTGAACTCACAACAATCAGAACAGTAGAAAGCGGCATTGCGTCCGCTCATACCACTACGCTAACTGTGCACTCAAGTATTCTGTAGTATTTGCACTTATTACTATGCATGCCGAAGTTTGGCTCTCCCACGGTAAAACGTTTGACACCTTGAGCACCACAGAAAAGTATTTAGTTTGACTAATTTATATAAACATACATACATATAACATGTATTGTTAAACTTGTAAAACTTTTATTTTTATGCAGTCAGGTTATTTATTTTTTTAGACATTAGTAGCATTAACAAACAGCTCTGACTAGGTCTATATCGTTTTCGCGGTAAAAGAGCAACCTATATCTTTTCTCGAGGATCAAAGTATCTTCATACCGGATTTCGCTAAAATCAGTTCAGAGATTAGCCGTAAAACTGACAGACAGATAGACACAGGTTAGGGTTTCCAACAAAAATTGTTGAGCTTATCTTTGTCTAATCAAAACCACTATTGTTCTCGTAACGCGTGTAAGTGAGATATACGTGTGTTTACTTTCAGATGCCTAATGGTTTCAGAGCTACATCTCAGTATTTCAAAAATTGGTCACAGTTTTTTCGACGCGCTGTAATGATGTTTGCGCTTCTATCACAGTGAAGAGTCCTCAAGAATCAAAGTATCCAAATGCCAAATTCCATTAAAATCGTTGTAGCAGTTTAGCTGTGAAATTGCGTCAGACAAACAGACAGAATTAGTTGCAAAATATATTATTTATTATATTTCTTTATTGCTACTTTATGCACAAATACATACTACGGTGGACTTAATGCCTAAGGCATTCTCTGCCAGTCGACCGATTAGGCAATACAGAGAAATATGAGGTAGGTGCACATGATATGAGGATATGATAAGAGTGATTATAAGAAATACTACAATTTACTTGAATATACATATACAAATATATTATACCTATATGCGTCTGTATTAATATACTATAATAGATCTATGTATACACATACATAGATCTATTATAAAAGTCTATAAATTCGTGATTTCATGAACTAACTCCCCGTCGATTATATTATCACATACATATTTATTTCTTAGTGGATAAAAATTAATACCAGTCATGAGAGTTTGCGTAACTCTGAAGCTTTGTGTTTGAAATTCAATGAACATCATATTTGTATCTTAAAAAATAAATCATCCAAGTCATCGCAAAGAACAAACCAACAGTATAAGCCATGTTTTTATAAGAAACTATGTATTTATATCCAGGTAAACTTTCTAAATAATTATTTAATAAATAAATATTTATTTATTTATTGAATAATTATATGTTGTTGTATAATTTCATTATTTTGTATAAAAATGTTCATTCAAAAATAAACAATAATTCTGAACAATTTTTAATTGAATGCAAACTGTTTGCCATCAAAATTAAGTTGATTGAAGCGTCAGTAAGTTGATTCGTGCGTAGTTTAATATTTACATGTGCAGCTACAGGAAATGTTTTATTTACATTAATTATATTATAATTTGTTTAGTAGTATGACTAACATATTAACAAGTGTTATAAGTAACGATTCCAATCTCATATATATTATAACCTTATAATTTAATAATCAAGCAAATAGTTCGTTCATATTAAATAATATTATAATCTTGGCGCCGTCCGCTTGTCAGCTTCCGGTGCTACTTAGAAATATTGTTAATGACGTCTTTACTCTTTTTTATACAATGGTACTTCCGGCGTAATAAATATTTAATATAACACAATCCTGTATTATCAAATAATAATTGTATGTTGGTAATCAGGTAGGATAATTACGATAAACAATGTGATCGATAACATATATATGACGGCAGTCATACTGTATTCCAGCTGCGAGAGACGGCGACTGGACAGCGCTAGTGGAACGTGCACTGGACGCACCATTTAAAAATTATTTAGTCGATTTAATTTTATATCGATTATTTGGCTCAAAACACTTGGATTCAAACTAGTAAAATATTGTGACGTTACCCCCTCCCTAAGCGACCGCCTTTAAAACGAGCTGCGCTGTTGAGACGGCACGCATTTCGAACGATTGCGTCCTGGTGCACGGACCACTGTCTCTTTACAGTCAGTACTGCACGATTATTGGATGTGGAACGTTATCTCTGATAATTAGTACTATCTTTATTGCGGTAGGTACGTGGACCATTGTCCTTGACAGTCAGTACTGACCTATGTGACCGCCTTCATTGAAATGGTACGATATATAACTAATTCTACACCTTTGTTAATTTCCTAGGTTTAAGATATTCTGATTTATTTGAGTTATTGAAATAAATTCTGTATATTGCCATATCTAACTTTTACTTCTAATGTTTGGGCCTAACCCGACATATATATGATACGATCATATTTATATATAATTTGATTATGATCGATAATCACATGTATGCCGATGATCTGCAGCTGTATTCGCAGACAAGAGTGGAGAACATATCGCAAGCCATCGACAACATCAACAGGGACCTGGAATACATAAAATCCTGGTCTATGAGATTCGGGCCGTCAGTTAACCCTACTAAGTGCCAAGCAATTTTAATTGGCAGCAAGAACATGGTGAAGCTATAGGATACTAAGTCTGCCCCGCCGGTCGTCTTCAACGGCTTAGTCATACCTTGGAGCGACGTAGTCAAAGATCTTGGCCTATTCATCGATTCAACTCTTGATTGGCGAGCCCATGTTACTCAATTGAACCAGAAAGTAACAGGTAACCTGCGAACACTCTACCGTCTTAAGAACTTCTTGCCTCCTAAAACGAAACTCACAGTCTCTCATTATTCCTCTAATCGACTACAGTGATCTGTGTTATTTCGACCTGAATGCAGACCTCCTCAATAAACTCGACCGTCTTCTTAATAACTGCATTCGATTCATATACAATCTCCGCAAGTATGATCATGTGTCTACTTTCCGTACTCAACTACAGTGGTTACCCATTCGCCACCGCCGCAGTCAGCGAGCGCTGACCTATCTTTTTTCGTTCCTTAACTCCCCGTCGTAAAGACGGGGAGTTAACTTACCTTGAACCCTATCTACGTTTCGTATCGTCGAATCACGATAGAAATCTCCGCTCCTCTAACAATCTGCTTCTCTTGTGTCCATCTCACAATTCTGATTTTGTGAACTCCTCATTCTCTGTGCAGGCTGTAATGCTGTGGAACACGCTCCCACTCGAAATCAGGATGTCTACAAGCCGTGACTCATTTAAGAAGAATGTAAAAACCACCTTTTTACCAGATGGCAGGAAAGCCTTAATTAGTAAACAACTTCGTACCCACTCACAGTGTACGTTTGTAAAGTTTATGTATTAGTGTGTATCATAGTGTATGTCTATAAAGTTTATATATAACCGTGTATATATATTTATTAATATTTTTATGTATATATTGTAACTTCACGAATATATATCTTTTTTTCCCACCACAATGCATCTACCCCACAAAATTTCTACACCATCCAAAGGTTGGCTGGTAGAGAATGCCTTGGGCATTAAGCCCGCCGTTGTACATGTGTGCATGAAGTTTTAAAATAAATAAATAAATAATGTTAGATGATATAAATGGCGCCGTTGGAGTAATACGGGGGCATTCATATTCTAGCCGTTCTACTTGATGTGCATTGGAGAATATTATAAGTTTGTGATAATATAATATACTGCTGTGCCGCCATCTTGACTACGTGCGTTATACAAGGTTTCTTGTTACGCCTTTGGTATTGCGTATGGGCGGCGATAATCGCTTACCATCAAGCGATACCTCTGCTTGTTTGCCACCTATTTCATAAAACTTGAAACTTAAAGGTTATATATACATGCGGCAGTGTTCAATGCATATTGTTTTTTTTTCAAGAACCAATTAATTTCTGAGGTAAATTTAAACCCTTTTCAATACACGTTAAAACTTGAGATATATTGTTATAAACAGCCGCTAGTCGTTATCTAAAATAGTAAAGTAGATTAATACGAACTTAAAAACCAAAAAAGTATTATAAACTATATTTAAACATACATAAAATATATACATATATTCATATATATAAATAATATTCGCCGATCTTCTTTTTTTCTTTTCAGATTTAGATAAACCAAGTTAAAGTAAAAATCAATAGATAGGCTAATGGTTTCGACAAATATGTTACTAAATTCTAACGTATCTATATAATTAAAATCTGTCTTATCGTGGGAGAGCCACGCTTCGGCATGAATGGGGCGGCTCGACCGGAGTGATACCACGGCCTCACAGAAAACCGGTGTGAAACAGCGCTTACGCTGTTTTTCATCGAGTGAGTGAGGATACCGGTGGCCCATACCCCAATCCTACCCCCCCTCCCCTCCCCATCCCCCTCCCAAAGACCGCAACGCACGGTGTTACGTGTGTCTATGGGAGACGGTAATCGCTTACCATCAGGCGATCCGTCTGCTCGTTTGCCCCTTTAACCATAAAAAAAATATCACAAAAATGTATGTACGCGCATAGCTTTCGCTCGGTGGCACCGATTTGGATTTCTTGTTTGAATGTGAGGACAATGATTGTATAGACAAAAAAAAGTTAACCGGAGATGTTATATTTTCTTTGTTCGCTTAGTCGTTTACACTACGGCCCTACTGGAAGTTAACATGAGCTTACAAAAAAAAAAGCTTTTCGGTATTAAAGAAAAAATTACGAAAACGAATATGACGGTAAAAAGTTTTTCGGATCACCTAGTTATTAATAAACATACCCCATTAGGCAGTTCCATATTTCACAGTAACAACAAATTAGCTCCAATATATCAAATTATATAGTATTGGTATTTTAGCTATTTACTCATTTCAATTTTTATTTTCATACATAGCGTAACAAGGTAGGGAGTAGCCATACGCAGGCATTCCTCCCTGTCAAAGAGTAAGGGACCGAATGAGCCCATGCGTAATACTGCTGATACAGAATATATTTATGTGTGCTTGTTTCAGTTGTTAGTGACAGGCAAATTTTTTGTATGCGAGTCTTAAATGTGTATGTGTGAACATTCCCCCCAAAATGAAACATGCTAAAAAACTGAAACATTCTATCATTAATTTAGGTTTATGAATAGCCTTTAATCATTTAGGTTTCTGAATACACATTCATTCAGTAATTAAATGGAGATCAACCTATCTATAGCCACCTGGTTGGAACTTCGGTCTTTTCAAATTATGTAACGTGTTTTATATCTTTATTAACGAAGCTTAGCCTCAATTTTGACTATGTCGCTCCATCATAGCTACTTTTCAAGATAAGTCTTAGATATTAAGCATACAAATCATAAAAACCCTTAGCTGTATCTGTCAAAGGATTAGACAAGATCCTGTTACATCTTCTAACATCCATCAACCTATCACTATGCAAAGATCTCTAAGTTGTTGGTTCCATGTCGTTGTAGCGGTGATATCCAGTTATTTTAACAATAAATTAAATTTAAATCTTTTGTTTTGCATAAGGTAGAATTAATTTAAATAATAATAATAATATAATAAACATTCGACCAAGTGCGAGTTGGACTCGCGCAGGAAGGGTTCCGTACCATTATCTATATATTTCAAGCGTCTACCTGTTGCCATTGTTAATACCGAGCAAAAACGAGCAAAAAATCACATTTATTGTATGGGAGCTTCCTTAGATATTTATTTAATTCTGTTTTTAATTCATATTATTATAGCGGCAAAAAAATACATCATCTCTTAAAATTTCAACTTTCTAACTATGACCGGGTTCATGAAATACGCAGTGTGTTAAAAAAGTATCACGACCTTTATGTAATTTCAAAAATTCTTATTTTATTCGTGAATATCTATTTTGTCCCCTCCAAAGTAATCCCCCTGGGATACTATACACTTGTGCCAACGTTTTTTCCAATCTTCGAAGCACTTCCAAAAATCATTTTTTTGTATCTTGTTCAGCTCCACCTTCGGTGCCGGCTTTATCTCGTCAATCGTGGCGTAGCGTCGTCCTTTCATAGGCCTCTTCAGTTTCGGGAACAATAAAAAATCACAGGAACAAGAAAAAGTCGCGGACAGATTCCAACATCTCATTAGCAAATTATTATGCCATGCCGTTTTTGATCGAAATTGAGCAATTTTAGTACGAATTTTGCGTCGACTCGTCTCATGCCCAAATTATCGATTAAAATCGAATGGCACGAGCCAATCAATATGCCTAGGTCCTCGGCAATTTCTCTAACGGTGATTCGACGATTGGCCAATGCCATTTTCTTCACTTCGTCAATTTTTTCGTCTGTTGTTGAAGTGCTCGGGCGTCCGGCACGCTCTTCGTCGTTCACATATTCTCGGTCTTCTGAAAACATTTTGTACCACCGATAAACGTTGCTTTTATCCAAAATAGCTTCTCCGTATGCCACAGTCAACATTCGGAATGCATCGGCGCACTTAATTTCGTTTTTCACACAAAATTTGATACAAATTCTTTGTTCCATTTTTTTAATAGGTAAAAATCGAAGACGAACCAAAACACGCGCAAGCAAAGCAGATGTCAACATTCAAATGAACAATCAAAATCGCCAAACTTGTCAGCATAAGTGAGAGACATATGTACCAACGTAACGCCATAAAAAATCGAAATTCGAATATACATGACCCGCGAAAATTCAAACTTTTTGAACACACCTCTACAGCCTGGTGACAGACGAACTGGAGAACAAATAGCCAAGTCTTAATAATAGGGTCACAGTTTATATTTTGGGGATACGGAATCCTACAAAGCATCAACATCAGGAGCAATCATAGAAAACACTATAACAATCTTTAAATAACATCATTAGATTTAGATTTTTGGTTTCAGAGAAAAGTGCTTATCCAGCAATATATGTCGGTGCACAGGATATAGAGCAATATTAGAAGCATTTAAAAAATTCGCAGGCGATGCACGACATCAAATACAGTTGCCAGATATCGAAGATTTACAAATTTGTAATAAAACTGTAGAAAATTGCGACCAAAACAATTGTGAGGAAAGTGATTGGTGTATCCTAAATATTAAAGATATTCCTGGAAATATAATAAAGATTAAATTGAAAGACAATAAACTTTGGTTTAGAGTTAAAACCCTTCATAATATATTTCAAATATTTATTAGAGAGGGCACTGATTCCTATATTTTGATTAGTGGAAACACTGCTAAAGGTAATTATCAAAACTACTTTAGCCTATTGCATCCACTGCCTAATGAAGACCTATCCTAACTATCTCAGTCTTGCAATATTATGTATTATTCGAGAAATTAACCATAAATGTAATACGGCTTCCCTGCTATGGGCGATGTTAGTCACTTACGATAAAGGGAAATATCTGCTCTTTTTCTGCGTGAAACTAGCCTGCTAATTTTTATATTTTGTTTAATATTTCAGAAGTATATCCTATATTCGTATACCCTCGTATCGTTATCGACGGTAGCGGAGTTCAAAGGCTATACAATAGATCAGAATCTGATAGCCAATGGAAATACTACACTTACTAAAAAAAAGTAGCCTAAGAAGAATATTTTGGTTATTTGTTGAAATTGTACGATCATGTTAGTAATAGTCCCACATGAAGCAGTGAGAAATGTAAACAAGCATTTTCAACATCACCATCACAAACGACATCATCTTTATCAAGGGCCCGATCAAGAAATTACACCATTAAGGTTGTACAGGATGTTCGAGCTATTATCCCACGCAAAACAGACGGGTTGGAAAGGTTTATTTCAAGTTTTTCTTATCTTTTCTTCTTTTTACTGCGGAGTTTGCGTTCTTATGCGGCCCTCACGACATTTAGGGATGAATACGAGTGATTAAACTTTATTTTCTTAATCAATTGCCAAATGAATACATAGAAATAACTTATTTTTCTAGAAAGCATAAAATATTTTCAGCGAATTCCTTGGAAACCTTTATTTCCAGTTAATTTTCTAGGGATTGTTTTCGTAAGTTGACAATAATAAAAAATTGCCGGTATTGTGTATTATATACATCATTCTTTCCATCAATATTTTTTAGAGAAATAGTGTAAAAGACACTTAAAGGTTTCGATATAATACAGTATATTTATTTGCATGAATATGGTACAAAGTTCTTCAAACCTTTCAACCTTCAAACCTTTTGTTACTATATTTTTAGTAAAAATGTGCTTCTACATGGAATCAATAGCTAGACACCTAATGATGAAGCATCGACATAATTTCTTTGTTTTAGACGTTTTCTTAATATTGGAAACAATTGGTGCTCGAGTAACATGTATAACATTTTTTGCGTAAAACATCCAACTATGAAGTAACTCAACATTTACAATAATTAGTTTTTTTTTTTCAATAATCTTGATAAATAATAAATTACTTTACAGGAAGTAGTGTCAGTTTCAAATGAACTTTGCCAATGCAACAGTTTCTCAGACAAAATATGAGAGGTCACATCATATGGAATATAATGTTACCGCTACTACCAATTATTAACTATCAATTAGTAACTATCAAAGTGAGTATTGACTTCTCACTCAGTCTTGTTTAATTAATGTACCAAGGAAGACCAATAAGTATCATCGTTGTTTTGGCAAGAGTCTTCCTTGTGAATTTTGTGGTAATCTTGTTTGGTTATTTTATTAACTAAATATTTAAATTTGTTACCTAAATGTTATTTTATTGTAAGGGCAGGCGTAAATAAACGTGAAGAAGTCCAGTTTATCAATCATAATATTTACGAGGACAGTGGCTACAAAATAAATGAGACATTTGCCGTGCTTGGTAGATTAACATACAGCAAAGCTACAAGAAGGAACGCTGGAACTGTAAAGTTTACGATTCTTCCACTGATACTGACAAAAATACTTGGGCTAGATCACTATGTACTTCCTCTGTATTATCAAATAGATTAGACTAAATTTACTTAAATGCTAAAATTTTAAATTAAATTTGCTTATTATTTTGTGATGAACACCATCATGTAATTATAATTTCTTATGTTAGTTTAGATGACTTCAATGAAGACTGTTTATTAATATATCTCAGAAAATATTATGTTAGGCTGTTAAACTTATGCATTTTAATCACCGGGTTCACTAGAACATATTGCAATGTGTGAATTAGTAATAGAACAGATAGATTATCAACTATCCTTAGATCCGCTGTATGAGAGGCTAGCTAACATAGACACTGAACAATATGGAGAACTAATCAAAATTATCAACAATCTCATTTCAATTTCTGAATACAAGAAAAGAAGGGCTTTTGTAAACCAGTATAATCGTGATAATCGTTGGAAAAAGCAAGGCTTGAGATTTGTTGTGTTAAGATGGTCCCACGAGGGAGGAATAAACTTGCGCATCAACTTGTCAGTTTACCCTTGGGATGGTACTGTTGCTTTAACCCATGGAGGTATTGAAATATTGCAGGGCATAAATGGGGCAGGGCCTTTGGCCGGAAGGTATATCTTTTCGACGCTTTGTGTACTTTAACAAAAAAAAACAAATCTAGTGATATTATGAATATAATGAACAGTGCCAAAAAACAATCGCTAATTGATGGATATGCAAATAAGTTTAATGAAAAAACTACTCTTGTAAGTTTTAACTGTAAATCGGTAAAGAGATCGGTCGAGTGTGTGCGAAATTTATGTAAGAACGTGGATATTATAGCATTGCAGGAACCTGGCTCCTCCTTTATGACATACCGTTCGTAGGCACGATTGATCAAGACTTTGCGTACACAGTCACATCAGCGGTTGATACTTCGGAAGGTGTACTTAGAGGTAGACCGTATGGTGGAGTGGCCTTGATGTGGCGTAAGGGTGCTTTCACGGAGGTGTCAGTGATTGAGTGCAGTAACCCACGTATTAGTGCATTTAAGGTGACAGTGGATGGACACGTTTTTATTGTGTTTACATGCCTACGAACGCTGCTGAGAACTTTCCAATATTTACGGACTGCTTTAGTGAGGTATGTGCCATTATTGACAATTACTCAGTAGAAGCTATTTTTATGTTACAGGACTTTAATGTACACCCGGGTGAACTGTTTGTTGACGAATTATTTAGTTTGTATGCGTATAATCACCTAATTTATGCGGATATAGACTTTTTAGGCAGTAGTTCGAATAATTACACGCGTATCAGTGATGTGCATGCCTGCACTCGGTGGCTTGACAACAGCGTTGCTAGTCATTCGGCTAGACTAACAATTACAAATATATCTGTTAATTATGATACGTTTTGGTCAGATCACCTATCGTTAGTTATTGAGTGAAAAATATTTGTAAAACTGGGTCGAATTAATATGGGTTAAAAGAACAAATGATCAAATACACAAATATAATGAACTATGTTGCAAAAATTGAAATTAATAGACTTTCCTGGTGAGTTTAGAAACTGTTGTTTTAATGTTTGCAATTGTACTGAACACAAACAAAGACTAAATAAAATAAACTTTATAGTGATATAATAGGCGCTCTGACCGAATCCACCGTCCTAGGCCACAAAAATAATATTTGTAATAACAATCGTCATACAACAGTCTAGAACAGGTATGTGTGTGAACCTAACAGAGAGGCCATGCTTAAATTTTTACACTGGGTCTCTCAAAACAGGCCACGTACGGGTATTGTTTACGATGAAATGTGTGAAAGTAGAAAACCCTTTAAAAGAATATTGAAATGGTGTCAAGATAATAAAGAACAAATTAAGATAGACATTATTGCTGAATGTCAAGCTGCAAATATTTTTTCTGCTTTTTGGAAGGCACAAGTTGAATCCTAAGCCGGGCCTCTTTGTGAGTGTTGAATGTGTTAATAATAACAGGGATACAGCTGAATTATTTAGAAAATATTTTACAGTAAAATCACCTCTCGGTCCCTCTACTCTGAGTATAAGCGTGAATCAAACTTGTCTGGTGATATGTTTACTGTGTCCGCCAACCAGGTACGTCGCATTATATGTGGCATGTCAAGAGGTAAGTCGCCCAGACATGACGGGCTTAGTATTGAGCATTTAAAATTTGCTGGTGCTCATCTAGCACCAGTGCTAGCAATGTTTTTCTCCCTGTGCCTCAATCTTACATACCTGACTGCAAAACTTATGCGAACGATTGTTGTACCCATCGTTAATAACAAAACGGGTAATTCGTCTCAAAAAAGCAACTACAGGCCTATATCTCTGGCTACGGTGATAGCCCAGGTGCTGGACAGTGTGCTTGACTCGGAACTTGCTAAACATATGAAGATACATGATGCACAGTTAGCTTTTCGTCCAAGACTCTCTGCGGAAAGTGCGATACCCAGTCTCAAGCACACTGTACAATATACTGAGAGAAGTACTCCTGTATATGCATGCTTTCTGGACTTATCGAAGGCTTTTGACTTAGTGTCATACGAAGTTCTTTGGCAAAAGCTTAGAGAAACAAGTGTGCATGCTCAGGTTCAAAATATTTTTCAGTTCTGGTGTGCAAATCAGACAAACTGTATTATATGGACTGATGGCTATTCTAACACGCACCGCTTGGAATGTGGAGCGAGACGAGGAGGATTAAGTTCTCCTAGATTATTAAATCTTTATGTGAATGAACTGATAGATGAACTGAGCAGCACCCAAATAGGTTGTTTTGTTGACATGGACAATTTTAGTTATGCAGACGACATAGTGTTGCTGAGTCCGAGTGTCGGTTCATTGCGGAGGCTACTGGTCATTTGCGAAAAATATAGGAGTAGACATGGTCTGAATTATGATAGCCAGAAAAGTGTTTATATGGTCTTTAGTTCACGCGGTAGTTGTCCATCAAGAGTGCCCCCTCTAAAACTAAACAAAATTGAACTGAAGCGGGTTCATGAATTTAAATATCTTGGACATTATCTTATGGTAGATCTTGATGATCAGAAGGACATTGACCGGGAACGCAGGGCATTAGTGAGTAAGGGTAATATGTTGGCCCGTAGGTTTTCCCGCTGTAGTGATGAAGTCAAAATAACACTATTTAAAGCATACTGTATAACCTTCTACACGAGCAGCTTATGGGTCAATTATACCCCCAAAATCTCTGAACATATTACGTGTTCAGTATGATAAGACCTTCAGGATCCTATTAAAGTTGTCTCGTTACTGTAGTGCTTTCACAACGTTTATGGTAGCGAGAGTGGATAGCTTGTACGCTAAACTACGTAAGCGAACCTTTGCCTCTTCGTTAAGGAGAGTGCGGGACAGCAGTAATGGCATCCTGAGGGTCATAGCCGATAAATATGATTCGCACGTTATGAACATCATTCTCAAGATGTTACTCAATTAAATTGTAAGGTACTAACATAGATTAAAAGAAATTGTATACTAACACTATGGACTACTATATTATATATAAGAGAGCTGTTCAAGCAGCTGCACACCCTAATATTCTACTTGAAAAAATTATTGTCCAAGAAATAATACTCTAACAGGTCCAAATGTTAGATTGACTAATGGCAGTATCACTTCTATGACTGTAACTGTTGGTGTAAGACGACCTTGTGAAGAACTTTTAAGAAGACTACAGCCAGTAAGGGATCAGATGGACAATCTAACTTGGGAGGAGTTAATAAAGAAAGCTCACACAAATAATATTGATTTAAAAACTCATGGATTTACTAGAACCGCTGAAGAGTATGGTTATCCAGGATTTGGTGTGACGCTTGCAGAAGTAGAGTTAGATGTGATCACTGATCAGTTTCAGACCATAAGAGTTGATCTATGTAAAGATGCTGGGCAGAGTCAATCCTGAACTTGATATTGCTTTCATGATGGGTTTGGGTTATTGGATAACTAAATATTTAGTGTATGCATCTACAGGTGAGAATCTCACAGATCGTGCTTGGCACTATTATGTTCCACTAGTTAGAGACATACCTCGGTGACTGCCTCGGTGGCACAGTGGTAGCGTGTGCGACTACTGTCCATGAGGTCTCAGGTTCGAATCCTGAGTCGGACTAAATGTCTATATGATCTGCAAATATTTGTTTCGGAATTTAGATATTTTCTATGTATAATATGTGTGTATTTACAAAAAAAAAAGTATTTATGTATTCATATCAGCTATCTAATACCCATAATACAAGCTCTGCTTAGTTTGGGACTAGATGGCATTGTGTGTTAGATGTCTGAAATATTTATTTATTTATACCTCAAGATTGGAGAGTGTACTTAAGGAAAACTTCTTATAGTGACGATATTGTATTTGGGGTCAAATGTAAGATTATTTTGGAACATAATAAAATTTTATGAAAATCAATAAGTATAATAATTTTACACTTACTTTTACAGCTATTGGCGAACTTCCAATTTGTATGGCAGTGGTAATAGCATTCGCTTTAAGGGAAGCTATCGTAGCAGCTAGGCATGATGCTGGAATACCGACCTCTCAATGGTGAATATCACCTCAGAAGGTGAATATCACATAATTATTATTCTAGCTTACATTACTGTGAATTGTATTCTTTGTAAGCAAAATTTTAAATGTTTTAACAGAATTCAATATTCTTGTCGAAACTATATTATCTGTCTTATGGAAATATAAACTTGTCATAACGCTAAGTTTTATTATAAAAAAAAGCTTTACGTGCTTTAAGTATTCAAATTCACACAGAAGTCCATGGATACCAATGTAGTTATCATTAGTTGATTAAAGTGAATGAATAATTACTGAGTAAAATGGATCAATACCGCCGATTTCCGCCCCATATTGTGTCAAAACACAAAGCCTACTGAGACACGCCTAGAAATTTTATACAAAATTAATATTTTTAATGTATCACAGATGACCCATATACAATAGAAGGGAGCAGTTTACTGATAGCTACGAGAAGAACTGATTTCTAGTTTAATACTAGTTAATCCTTCTAATAGTATCCGCAAGACCATCATACAGACACAGCATAGCGTCCTGGACTTAACACGGCACAAAATGTAATCAGGACTCCTGAATGAATTATCAGTTGAAAAGATTTTTATAGAGCTTAGATTATTAGTTTTAGCTCTTAAAAAAGTTAAATATTAAAGTGAAATAATACTCACTACTAAATTATATCGAATTAAATTAGAAGAGTTTAATTGTTTACTTTCTGGGATTTCCGTCGAACGAAGCAACCGTGACCGGAAAGGACCTGCATTAATCGTAAGAAGAGGGTCCTGCCGCCGTGCTTGCTCGAGGATGACCGCCTGGAAAGCTTCCACAGCGGCAAAACCAGTGCGTGGAATCTCCAACCAGGACGACTAGCGAGCCATAGTGGCTCGACGAACGGCTTCAAGCCACTCACATGCCTCTTCGGAGGACATGCCCTATTCTGGGTGGTTAGAGCAGCTACCCACAGCAACATATAGACGGGTGCACCATCATCGCCATCGACCTGGCGACTTCCGTGTAGAGCCATCATGTCGCGACGTTGGCTCCACCCGAATTGGGCCAAAGTCATCCAAGGGCAGAGGTAAAACAGAAACGGGGCCTATTGAACAATAGGGTCTCTGTCTTAGCCAGGGAAACCCGTAAGCCCAGCGCCTCAATGCGCCAATTCACCAAAGAGACACCCCCGGGGGCCTGGCCCGCCGCTTCTTGGAAGTTCACCCCCGGGCTGCAACTAGCATTTCATTGGCGTAACAACTTACGCCTAGCCCTGGGGGTGATGACCTCGAAGGACCTAGTCGTATCACCACAGGAGTTGCCTAAGAACAGATCCCTGCGGCACCGCACAACATGGACGGCAGTCTCATGATGCCAAATAAATGGCAGACTATTGAATGCGTTGGCGATGTCCAACGACACTGCCAACACAGAACAGCACACAGCCTCATCGGTCACGGCCGTTAGATGCAACACAGCGTCGACCGTTGAACGCCCCTCTAGGGAACCGATCGGGGCCCACCTCGCAGAGGTGTTGGACGATGCGGGCAGATATTATCCTCTCAAACAGTTTAACCGCCTCGTACAACAACAAAATTAGTCTATAGGCTGCGACCGATCAACAGGCTGTCCCTGCTTCCTCAATAGGACCAGCTTCCCGCTCTTCCAGCAATCAGGAAAGAGGCGGCAGGCTAGCGACCAAAACTTCCCTGAGGCGGTTTGAACTATGACAATAATAATCTTTATTAACATAAAATATAAATTCCAAGTATTCGAAGTCCCTGTCTCCCATGCTAAGTATTACACCTGTATTACAGGAGCCAGTGCCCTCTCCTATTTTATATGACCATGACACTTTCATACAATAAAGGTAGTTATCACTACCTTTATTGTATAAAAGTGTAATGGCTACAATGAGGTATATTGTTAAAAATCACAATGTATATATATATACAATGCCGTGGCGGGAGCAGTTATAGTCTCACCTGTCTTCCCTGACGGGCGGGATATCACTCTCGCTCTTCGCGTCGTCTCAACAAATTGGACCTAGCCTGTAATAAAGTAACCAGAATGCTGATAGGCATAATAAAATCAATATTCCAAAATGCATATTTAATAGATAACTAACAACCAGGCCCAAAACAAATGATCAAGCTCAACACACTGTTATTAGCCTTGTGTCAGGTCAAACGAAACTTGGGTCCGGATGGCGTAAGAAAGCGGTTCCCGGATCTCTCCCGCGTCAGGCGCAGAGTGGCACACCGTGGTGGTTTAGTGGGTAGTCTGGCGAGTCAGTCAGGAGTCCCACACGAAGCAAACCCCCTGTCCCCGTGGGGGGGAGCGAAGTGCGTAAAGGCATTCCAACACGTAAAACAAAAAAAAAGTCAAACGAATATTGGTTCGGGCCCAGATGAAGTATCTTGGCCTGATCCTCGACAGTAGGTGGCTCTTCGACGAGCACTTCCGGCAGCCTGCTCCCAAGCTGGACGACACTGCCTCCGCCCTAGGGCCGCTTTTGCCCAATCTGGTTGGAGCCAGTGTCGCAACGAGAAGCCTTTTCACGGGGGTTGTCCGGTCGATGGCGCTGTACGGCGCACCGGTGTGGGTGTCGCTCTGACCGCCCAGAATAAGGCGCGTCTCTGGCGGCATCTTTGGCGGTTAGAGCCATACGCGGATACCGCACGATGTCGAACGAGGTGGCGTGCCCCTTGGCCGGTACACCCCCTTGGGATTTGGAGGCGGAAGTGCTCGCCGAAGTTTATAGACAGGTGGCTGAATTCCGGGCGGAGAGTGGCATGCGCCCTCCGCCCGAAGAGGTACGCGAGTAGCGTTAAACCACCCGTCGAGCCACGATGGCTCGTTGGTCTTCACGGCTGGAGGCTCCACGTGCTGGCTTCGCCACCGTGGAGACGCTCCAGCCGGTCATCCTCGAGTGGGCAGGGCGGCAGCACGGGACCCTTTCCTTCCGGCTGACGCAGGTGCTTTCCGAGCACGGTTGCTTCGGGAAGTACCTGCACTCGGTCTCCAGGAGGGAATTGAGTCCCGCCTGCCACCACTGCGACTGCAGTGAGGACTCGGCCCAGCACACGCTGGCGGTATGCCCCGCTTGGGCGCCGCAGCGTCGGGCCCTCACTGCAGTCATCGGAGGAGATCTTTCGCTGCCGGCCCTCGTACGCTCCATGGCCGGCGGCGAGAGCAGTTTTACCACGAACGCGACCTTCTGCGAGGAAGTCATCTCGCAGAAGGAGGCGGCGGAGAAGGCCCGGGAGGACGATCTCCACCCGGACCCGATCCGCCGCTGGCGAACCGGGCGGCGGAGACGCGCCTACCAGCGCCTCATGCCGCCTTGAGTGTGGCCGAGGATGGGCGGGACGGGTTTTCCCCTCAATCCGGTTCACAGGCCAACCGCGAGGGGGCCTAAATTGAGAGGATTTAAAATGTAGAGACGGTGCCCGCTTCAGTCGGGCAAGCGCTGGGAGGGGTCCGGATGGCGTAAGAAAGCGGTTCCCGGATCCCTCCTGTCTCAGGCGCTGAGTGGCACACCGTGTGGTTTTAGTCGGTTCGATTCCGACACACCACCCCGCCGCAAACCCTGGTGGGGTGAAGGCCCGAGGGGGTTTCCACACGTAAAAAAAAAGTTCAAACGAATCTTAGGCTTTTTCTGTCAGAGTTATTATCACCAGACCAACAGGAACTTAAAGATGAAGTGATAATCATCATATTTATGTAATTTGTAAAATTGGTTTACAAAAATATACTTTGTCTCATTATAAATATAACTGATGAAGTAGATATCTACGAATAGGTGAATTTTAATGACTAACTGAATTGTTGTTCTTGATTGTTACATTGTTAGAATAATTATTTATTTACTGAATTACGAGTGTAGTGAAAAGGGTAAGAATTTCCAATAGTGTAAAACTATTTTATTGAACTGATGTGGCCACGAGCCATATAATAAAGATAACGCACAAATTTTCTTAATCACATAAAAGTAAATATCCGGTGATATTTAACAGCCGCTGCCTAATTTAGTGCACTGATAACAGTGACGAGTAGTTTGGCAAGTTCTTTTTATTAACTTTTTTATTTTTAGCATACAAGTTATTGTACTTCGCTAACCTACAAGGTATATTTAGGTACAAATACATTCCGTAAGTTATAAAAGGATTAGTTTTCATTCGAAATATAGAATTATTTTAGACTACTTTTTTTACCAACTTCAGCCGTATAAGTGCTATCTAACAAGACGAAACGTTGTTCGTGTGATAACAGATTAAGAGTACAGAATGTAGCCACCCCTATTCATTCCTTGGGAGTCGTAAGTGCTGACTCAGGAAGCAAACTCAGTACAAAAAGAAGTTTTTTTTTCAAATAAACCCTATACCATTCGTCTGGCCAGCGTAATATTACAGAACAAAGCTTACTTTCTGAGTAGGGCCGATTTCAAACACTGGATATCCTTAGACTTCTGTTTAACTTAATTTAAGCCCACAATAAAGATTTCTTGGTTATCTTTATAGTACATCTATTTACTTAACAGAAACCTTTAAACGCGTTTTCAATTGAATCTAGTTTATGGTTCCGCAGCTTAATAATTACCATTTTCAGAAACAATTACCCAAACTTTAGTTTACTGAAGTATTTGATCGTCTGCTCAACGTTGTCAAAAAGGGCGTACGTCTCGTCTATTTCTCACCGTACGTGTTCGTCACGTAACTTCGTCCAGTACAGGCGTTGTTCGCCTCGTATTTCGAGGGAAATGACAACAACAGCTCTGCGTATTGAACAACGAATGACAGCGCGCCAAACAAATTAGTTACCCCGCGCACACATCGACGCCTCCGGATACCGCAGGCATTGCTGTCTTCAGGCCTCCCACCTCTCCTCACTTTAGGTCTGCCAACAGCGGCAAGTCCCGTTGGGCCGGTTCGGTGGGTATCACTGCCGAAATGTGCTCGTTGTACAGCACACCGCTAAGCCGCCACATCATCACTGCCACTTAGTAAGCCTAAGTAAGAAAGGCGACATCTGGCATGCCATTTCCACCCGCGCAATGTCATAGGTACTAAACAATTTCGGCACTCGTCCCACAATTGCCACGGGCCTCTCTCTCGTGTACATTGAGGCGGAGCCCATACTGCCGCCTGCCCTGTGGTCAAACAAGAAACCAGGAACAGGAAAGTTGGCACTATTGCACGAACATCTGCAGGCACGTCGCATAAAGAGAAACTCACAGTTATATTTCAGTTCAGTGTTCCTTTCATTTATACGCTGATGACTGGCAGTTATACTATCAAACAGAGTTGTGCAATGTATCGTCCGCGGTTTCTGTTGTGAATAGTGACCTGGCAGCTATTAAACACTGGTCCGACATGTTTGGTGTATCAGTTAATCCAAACAAATGTCAGGCTATAATCTTTGGCAGTAACCGTAGTATCAGCCAGCTCAACCTTGCCTCACTTCCACCGCTTACGTACAATGGCTTGGTTATCCCATTCTGTGAAAGTGTGAAGGACCTCGGATTGTACATTGACACAACTTTCAATTGGCGAAAACAAGTTGCATCCGTGTGTCAGAAAGTCACAGGCTCGTTGCGGGCCCTCCACAGACTGAAGAACTTTCTTCCATCTAAAACTAAGGCGATGCTTGTTCAGACCCTAATATTCCCTATAATCGACTATGGTGATATGTGTTACTTTGACCTGAATGCAGATCTGCTCAACAAGCTTGACCGTCTTCTTAACAATTGCATTCGATTCATTTCAATTTACGCAAATATGATCATATATCTCAGCATCGCTCCAGTTTAAATTGGTTTCCTATCCGCATACTCAGACAGATACGTGCACTGACTACTCTATACTCTTTACTGTTTTCTCCAAATTCCCCTGCCTACTTAACCACACAACTACAGTATTTAGGTGCAAACCACGCTAAGAATTTCGGGTCTTCAAACAATCTACTTCTTCACTGTCCCACTCACAGCTCTGACTTTGTACACTCCACTTTCCTTATACAGTCTATTCTGCTTTGGAACGCGCTCCCTCTCAGGATTAGAATGGCAAAAACACGGCAAAAATTCAAATGTCTTTTGCGGCAACATTTTCTAAACACACTGTCAGATTCACTTTAATTTTATATTCTCCCATTCTAAATTTTATATTATATATATTCATATATGTATAATTGTAAAAATATGTATTTTAACGCTTATTTATTATATTAGTTTTACTTATTGTATATTTATATATATTTCCTTTTTAAAATACAGTTACTTCTGTGCATCTACCATGGCTAACTCTGCATCGCCCTAAGGTCGACTGGCAGAAAATGCCTACGGCATTAAGTCCGCCTTTGACAATTTTGTGCATAAAGATTTAAATAAATAAATAAAATAGTTAATGGCAACCCTCCTTCATCACTCATGTCAGCTTTAAACACATTACAGGAGAAAGGCCTATGTCGCAAGAGGAGATGAAATAGCAAGTCGAAGAGGCAGCCCCAACAGGCAAACGCGGTTCGCAACGATGTCTAGGATGCCTTGGCCGCTGGTACGACAGAGGGGGTGAAGACATAGCAGACTGTCCAACCAAAGTCGGCCTCCAAGCTGACTTCGATAAACCTGGACTCTAGACTTACCAGCGCCATAAGTACCATGCAGAAGGTGTCTGTAGCGCTACTGGAGAAGCGAGTTCGTGAGGCGGAGCATGCTCTCCCACCGATTCTCGACTGCGTAACAAATTTGTGTAAGTCTGGATCTGCGTAAGTTGCACATACTCTTTTGAAACGTCGACGGGGTGTTAACCGAGAAGACCAGGCTATTAAATCTGCTGTTATCAAAACGGCAAATGGAAATAGCACTGCTTAGCGCGAGTAGAGGGATTGCTTACAGGAATTAGCAATCATAGGACGTCATAGATTTGGCCGTCATCCGCGGCATCGACGTGGGTGTATATATTTTTTTAACCCACTGTGTTACTTGTACGGAAAATTCATGCCTGTATCGAAATTCAGGGTCACGTGTCTTGTGTCTTTGATCTATAAATACTGTATAAACTTTACCACTTACCATTGCGGAATCTTAAAAACAAATAAATGCCTATTGTGTGTCATCATATAAAAAGAAATAGCCGAATTGCGAAACAAACAAACCCAACATCGTGTTGTTGTAACTGGTCTTGTTTTAACCAGTGTCGTTATCTTATCAGCACAGTTTACATGACTTGTAAGAATAAATTAAGTATATATGAGTTTAATGATATAAAAAGTAAAGGCGTTTAAATTAATTATGTTTATTTTGTTAATCTAATTAGGGTCGCTGTGGTCTTATTCCAAAAATGAACCAAATTAATTTTAAAGTTAACGGAGCTAATTGTAAAGGTAATATGTTGTTATTTTTTGTATTTCTAAATGAACTGATGTAATAACTGTTATTTTGAACCGACTTTAAAAATAAAAATAAGAGAGAGGTATTTTAGTTTTATATAGTATTTTTGAACATATTTTGGAAAATTATTTTTTTAATTTAAATGGGTATGGGTAAGTACATGCTTCTCCTTTCATTGACAGACTTAATAGCCAACTACTGGAATATCTGTCTTGTTTTGTAATAAATATCTTGATCCCGGAGTTATTTTAATTTAGATTTTTTTTTTAATTTCTTTGTTTCAACTTGTTATGATCTTGTTATTGTCAGTTACTGTCTTTTTAAATAGTTATTTCTTATGGATCAATTAATATCTCAGGTAAGTACTTCACGCTTGACACTTGTAATATTGTGTACACACAGTTTTATATTTCGATACAAATAGTTTGAATATAAAGTAAGATATTTTCCAGTTGGAGGAGAAGTGAGCTCCTACGTGACTCTCCTGGACTACATCAGAAATGACCTTGATCTTAAAGGCACCAAATACATGTGCCGCGAAGCTGGCTGCGGGGGATGTATCGTTAATGTCAAAAATCCATCAGGAGAAAGTTATGCTGTCAACTCGGTACTATTGAGATAACTACTTATAAACTTTCTTCTTATGTGGCATGACTGCGCGGTTGGCGTTGCCTTGCTACTTGTTCAAAAGGGTTCGATCCCCACTCAATATAATACTTTGTGCAATCCACAGATGATGTTGCTCTGAGTCTAGATATTCTTTGTGTCCGTTTCATTGTATACTTCAAAGGTCCACAGTGACACAGAATAGTAAGGTGTATTGTTACCAAAAGCAAGAACATTACTTGAGTGAACTATCTCATTTATAGTGTATGGTGTCGATCACGTCTTGTCATGGATGGGAGGTCACAACAATTGAGGAAGTTGGTAATAGGAAAAAAGGTTACCATCCCCTGCAGAAAACTCTAGCTGAAGAAAATGGCTCACAGTGTGGGTATTGCTCACCTTCATGGGTTATGTCCATGTACAGGTTTGTCCTTACATTTTTTTATAGTTAGCAATAGGTCTCCCTTTGTGTTACAAAAAAAATATATGTATTTGCTGCGTAAATTATAATGGAAAATATCGTAGGCAGGATTCTACATTCTGTGCAGGAGTATCATTTATTTATTGTTGTTATTATTTATTGTTGTTTCGATATATTATTTGAATCTCGGAAACGGCTCCAATGATTGGCATGAAACTTATTTTGCAGGAAGTTTCGGGCGATAAATCGATCTAGTTGAGATTCATTTTTAGAAAATCTACCAAAAAATGTCGGTTATCTAAGCACTATATATTTGAAACGGATATATTATCAAAGCATATGGTCTGCTTAGCTATATTTTCTATAACTGTAAATTTTTTGCAGCCTCCTACAGACTAAACCTGATATTACAATGCTAGAAATAGAAAAATCTTTAGCCAGTAACGTCTGCCGATGTACAGGCTATAGGCCGATATTAGAAGCATTTAAAAAATTCGCCAAAGACGTGCCAAAACAAATTCAGTTAGCGGATATTGAAGACTTACGAATTTGTAAAAAGACTGGAGAATCATGCAACAAGAATAATTGTGATGAAACGGATTGGTGTTTTTTGAATGAAGAAGATGATGAAGCCAATGAAATAGAGATAAAGTTGAAGGATAATAAACTTTGGTTCAGAGTTAATACCGTAAGGGAGATATTTAGAATCTTAACGAGACAAGGAACTGATTCCTATATGTTGATATGCGGAAACACAGCCAAAGGTACTTTTTCAGTTCTTTTTTTAAGAAATAGGGTGCAAACGAGCAGATGTATCGCCTGATGGGAAGCGATTACCGTCGTCCATGGACACCCGCAACACCAGAGGCGTCTCAAGTGGGCCGACGGCCTTTGGAGGATGGGGAGAGGGATGGTGAAGAGTTGGGGTAGAGGCCTTCGGTGTGGCGCCGTGTTTTACGTATACCGTACGTCGCTTATATAGAGAGTCTACCAGCAGACGGTGCCTGCTTCAGAGCGGGCAGGCGCTGGGAGAGGTCCGGATGTGTTAATAATAACAGTTTCCAAATCCCCCTCTTCTCAGGTGCAGAGTGGTACACTGTGTGGTTTTAGTCGGTTCGATTCCGACAAACCACCCCGCAGCAAACCCCGGTGGGATGACGGCCCGAGGGGGTTTTCACACGTAAAAAAACGGGTAATATGGTTATCGCTAAAACTATAGTCCAGAAGAATGTGAGCATTTAACCCTTCAGGGATAATAGTGTAATAGTTTATCTGCTTATTTCTATTTCGAATTGTGATGTTATTTGTTTTTATTTGGAAACTGGTGCTTCTTTGTGGTCCCATTTTAATTTGGTCCAGTTCTTGAAGTCGATTTCTTTTATTGGTTCCTTGTAATGAATGAATGAACCCTCTCGGTCTAGCTCGATCCCATGAATCTAGTGTCACGAAATGCCCCTTGCCCCTTAATCACCTCTTACGATACCCATGGGCTGAGTAGAAGTGCTTATACTCCGTGTTTTCAATCTGTAACCACTCGAGTAACGGTCGTGGTCACTATCGACATCCGGTGACCCATCCGCTCATTTAGTGTCATATTTTTCCTTGTGCCGCTCGGATATATCCTCCTGGTGGCACGTCGGACCCGATCCAACTAAAACGGTACGCCGTCTCGGGTCCTAGAGGCCGGGGAACTAAGCGAACCCTAGTAAAGAAAACCCTGGAACCTTTTTGTGTGAGAACCACGATGTTCCCTTGATGATCCTACGGGACGCTCACGCTCCGCAGGTAGAACTCTAAACCTCACCCGGTCCCGTTCCGCCGTCTCCTTGGCAAGCATAACTAGTTCGCAAAAAAGAAACGGCGGTCTTTTAGTGCCCTACCATATTAGCAGAGTTTAGCAACTCAAGTACACCTCACCTTACATTCCCTTATGTCGAACGACAAAAATAGCCTTTTTTATTGTATATAAAAACTAGCTGAGCCCGCGGTGATATCCGCGATACAACCACAGCGCAGGTAACGCCACGGAGTTGAAACTAGTAAAAAAAGATATCTAAGTTGTTTCTTACATCATCAGCTATCTTCCACTTAAGGCCTCGTCTAAATTGGTCTAGCCGTTTCAGAGCTTAAATGAAACAAACAGACAAAAATTTTTGAAATTGTGTTTTGATGTTAGTATCGTATGTGCTTTCACGTGCATTTCGTAAAAAACTGATTATTTGACATTACAAACAGACACTTCTCTTTTATTTTTATCTATAGATTTGTATATACACTCATGTTATTTACTATACATTTTAAATATTTACATACGATATTACGTATATTTAATTCATATAATGTTTACATTTGTCTGTACACCTGTACAATTTAACATGATGTTCCAAATTTTCGTATGTTTCTGAATTATTTGCTAGGTATATGAAACTCTTCGAAATAGTTTTTGAGCATTTGTAGTCGTAACAAAGCAATTATTTTTTAATTTGCGTATTACTAACAACTCTGCAATTTTTACGACATCAAATCATGGGGTATGGGCCTCCGGGATCCTCACTCACTCGGTGAATCACAGCGCCGGCGTTGTTACACACCGGTTTTCTATGAGGCCGTGATACTACTCCGGTCGAGCCGGTGACTTGACACTATGTAAATGTACTTCTTGTAAAAATACAGTATGGTAAAACAGTACAGTATCGATATAATAATAGGCAACCAGTTGTACGAGTGAGTAATTGTTATTAATATCAAACAGCAATGGTCTTTAAATATTCATTAGTAGCTGACCCAGCGAACTTCTTATCGCCATATTTTTCTTTCAATAGTGTAAACAGCCGCAGACTAAAAAAAACTTTATCAGTTAATTTTTTATTTTCTTATTCCAATTTCTATGCAAACCTTATTCAAACAATACCGAACACATAAAAAAAGAAATATCCAATTTGGCGCAGTCACTAGGAAGCTTAACGCGTACATATTTTACGATTCGGCGATTCATTTTTATTATATATACAGATGTTTATTAAATACTGACTTTAATTATTTACAAAATTAAAATAATTAGTTGAACCTTCATATTTTAGACTAATAGTTTCAAACTCAATTTCTCAAATATATAGATTCACTGTGTCGTAATCTTTCTCGTCTCCATTCCTTCCCCTTCCCACTTTTCAGTGCACTCAAATGCCATTACAAGGTAGGCTCGCTATCCTGGGCATGGATATTTTCTGAGACCTCAACTCACGCGAATACGTTGAGAGTGTCACTAAAGCGGCCTCGCGGAAGCTAGGTGTGTTAAACAAGGTGAGACGGTTCTTCTTGCCCAGGCATCTATGTCTTCTTTACAAGACCCAGGTTCGCTCGTGCGTGGAGTACTTACTGTTCTCACCTTTGCGATAGTGCCGCACAGTACCTGTGTGACGCTCTTGACCGGTTGCAGCGGCGAGCAATCCGTATTGTCAATAGTCCCTCAAGCCACCGAGACACTTGAGCCTCTGCAGTTGCGTAGAGATGTCGCCTCCTTGGCAGTCCTCTATCGCCTTTACCATGGAGAGTGTTCTGAAGAGCTCTTCCAACTGATCCCCCTCTCTCCCTTCCTCTACAGAACAACACGTGCCGGCCTTGGAAGTCACCGCTTTAAAATGGAAGACATACGTTCTCGTACTCATCGTTTCGGTGCTTCCTTCCTGTGCCGAGCGGTCAAAACCTGGAACTCACTACCAGCACACTTCCCACTATGATCCCGGGTCCTTTAAGCGGGGCGTGAAAAAGTATCTCACCAGGCCGCCATAGTGTGGGTCACCATGCTGCATTGTTCTTTTTCGCATTGAGGATGGTGACCACCACTCTTGGATTCTGCTCATGCTTTCCATCAGGCAGGGCAGAGTCATTTTGGCAGAAAAAAAACGAACTATGTATCGCCTGATGGTAAGCGATTACCGCCACCATGGACACCCGCAACATCTAAGGCATCGCGTTGCCCGCCTTTGGGGGATGTAAAAGGGTATGAGGAAAGGGGTTAGGGTGTGGGGGTTGGTATCAGTTATAAATTGATTTCATAATATATCAGAATGACTAATTTATTTTTTACTGTAATACAAAAATCGATTGGAATGATTTCACGGAATCACATAAAAGTATTTGTATTTCGTTGATATTCCACGAGGGAATGAAATAACTGAAGGCTATCAGAAAATTGTCCTCGCTTTAAGCTAACAACCTACTCTAAAAATACATATTTTTAATTTTAATTATTTCAGGAGTATACCCCATAGACGAATATCCTCGTGTCCTCATAGATATAACTGGAGTGCAAGAACTAAAGGGCTATAGTGTTGACCAGAACCTAATCGTAAATGCAAATACCACGCTCACGGATTTTCTGAATATACTGCAAAGAGTGGCCACAGAAGAATTCTTTGATTATTTGATAAAATTGTATGAACATATTCAAAAAGTTGCACATATTCCAGTCAGAAATGTAAGAAACTTGTGTGTTTTATTGGTGTTACATTATTTTTTATGGAGATTAACAAGTCACTACGTGTCGTCTTGTTAACAGATTTTTTTAGTTCTCGATTTTCTTTCACTTCTATTTCATTTCAATTTTTAATTTTTCTATTCCATTTCATGTTTTTTTTATGTATGGTCCTGCCAAAATGACTGTACTCTGCCTGATGAAAAGCAAAAACATAATCTGAGAGTGGTGGGCAGCATACTCATCGCGAATACAGTCATTTTAGGTTGTTTGTGCGAGGGTATTATCGCTCCGCTCGAGCCTACCCGTTCGTTCTGCAATCAGCTTGACTCTATTACCTTGATTACTATATAATAAATATAATTTTTAGTACAACTATTTTAAAGAGAAAATATTGAAATCTCGTACATCATTCTATTATACCTAGTTTCTTTTGTTATAAATACTTAATTAATATAAGAGTGCTTTACTTTGATAATTGTGCATTGTGTCATAAATGCTAACATCTATAATCAATACAAAAAAAGTTAAAACGACTTTTAATATTCTTTCAGATAGGATCGATAGCTGGCAATTTGATGATTAAGCATCAACATAATTTTTTTTCATCAGACATTTTTTTGTTGTTAGAAACGGTTGGTGGCCAAGTAACAATACGTACGTATTTTCAGCAATATTTGCTTATAGATAAACTATTTACTGAGTATGTTCTTACTAAACATAAATTAAATTATTTTAATTTTCTAACACTAACTCAGTCTTGAGTTTTTCTCGATGGAATTGATCCACTCTCATATTTATTATTATTAATCTCATTTCCTTTTAATAATCTGATTATTTTCTAAGTTTTTTTATTGTTAATCAGCACACAAAGTGTGGTTTATGTTTTAACTCGTTCTGGGACTCAAAATTTTCTACTGTTTCGATTACATGTAACTGTTTTATCCCTAATAAATAAATGCAGCAACCATTCAAAAACAAATATGGTTTCCACGAACCACGGTGCATTATTGATAATGAATATTCATCCTCTTTCAGAGAAAAGTTTCAATTTCAAACGTACTCTGACAATGCAACAGTTTCTCAAGCAAGACATGAGAGGTTATATTATTCGCAATATTATGTTACCGCCACTTACCAATGACCATAAATTGGTAACATTTAAGGTCAGTATTTTCTTTGTCCATATTTGATGTATTGATTAGCTTGTTTATTCTAATACAAATTTCAACGCACCTAATTCCTGTTTTATCTGCATAACTCAATAGTTGACTGGTAAATAATGTTATAGACATTAAGTCCTCCAATACACCAATTATGCATGATCATATGTCATATCAATCTATCACCGTCCACTGCTGAACGAAGTTTTCCCCAAGGAGCGCCAAGCATCCTGGTCAGTTCGCATCAAATCCCACCAGCCACTTTTTCTATGCATGATGTATTGAATAAATTACAAATCACATCAAAACAACGCGTAGTAGTTCTAGAGCATTTTTGGTAAATGCTCAAAAACATTTTAATTTTACAGAAGTCAAATACAGCTTTCTGTATTCCTTAGCAAAAAAAATATATATCCAATTGTAAATTTGAAGTGAACAAAACGTCGAGTGTGTATCATTATAAAATGAAATGTATTTTTGTCGTTACTTAACAACTATAAACAAGGTCTTAATTTTGATGTGGTACTTTATTAAATATACTCTGATTTTTGAATCAGAGTATATTTAATAAAGTACCACTCATAAAGAATTATTGATTAGTTTTCTACTATTCTCTCCTACTATCATGTAATTTCAGATTATGCCACGTTCTCAAAACGCACATGCATTGGTGAATGCTGGATTTTTATACAAAATACGCAGTTCTAACAACACAGTACAAGAAGCGAGAATAGTCATAGGTGCTCTTTCACCATCCTTCATCCGAGCTAGTGCCACTGAAAAATATTTGGAGGGGAAAAAACTTTTTACGAATGAAACACTCCAATCAGCATTGAAAATTATGGAACAAGAGCTCGTGGTTATCGCTAATCCACCTGATCCTTCAGTTGAATACAGAAAAAAAGCTGCTTTAGGACTGTTCTATAAGGTTAGAAATATTGCACAGAATAATATGTACAGACTACGTACTTTCATAAAAAATATATTTTTCTAATGTGTCTGCAGACTGCATAAAGTAGTGAATATGCTACCCTGGGAGAACCGTGCTACTATACCTTCACATGCTACTGTAGACTTCACAAACTACCCTGACCTCAAAACTTCGCCACTCATAAAGCAATTTGGATTTTCTACTAAGTTGATCGATAGGTATTCTCATACCTAGTGATCTTAGTTAGCCTTATGTAAATGTTACATAAAATGCTACTCCCAAGGCTGTAACGAAAAGGTTTGGTTATTACAATTTATCATGGCGTAAACATACTAAAGTAGATCATACTTTTCTGGAAGTTAATTAGTCAACAAACTGTTTAATTTTATAATCTTCTTAAAATCAATATTGTTTTTCAGGGTCTACTCCAGTTAGCTCCATGTGTAAGCTCTTATTATAGTTCTGGCGCCAATAATCTGGACGAAGATCGCCCTGTGTCTAGAGCTCACCAAGTCTTCGATACCAAACCTTCGGAATGGCCACTGAACGAGCCCATCACAAAAGTGGAAGCTTTGGTAAATTCTAAACATGCAATAAAATTTTGTCAGAAATAAAAATCATCTGAGAACGTATTAAAACAAATATCAAGTAGAGATAATTGTATGTAAAGAATTTCTTTCAAGGAATTTTTCCTGAATTTTTGTAACAAAATACAATTTACAAGATTAGCCGGTTTTGAAAACTAACGAAGATTACTTAGCTGTATTAGTTTTCCTTTTTTACATAATATAATGGACCATCAATACTACAATTCTTATCTTATTTTGCAAATTATTCAAGCCACTAGTGTTGTTTGTATATACATAACATAGTAGTATATAAGTATTTCGCAAGGGATCGCTAAATTGAAAAATAATCTACGTATATTTATATAACATTACCGTGGGAGAGCCACGCTTCGGCATGAATGGGCCGGCTCGATCGGCGTGATACCACGGCCTCACAGAAAACCGGTGTAAACGAGCGCTAGCGCTGTGTTTCATCGAGTGAGTGAGGATACCGGAGGCCCATACCCCAACCCCTCCCCTATCCCTATCCTCCGCCCCATCTTCCAAAGGCCGGCAACACACTTGTGACCCCTCTGGTTTTGCAAATGTCCATGGGCGGCGGTAATCACTTACCATCAGGCGATACGTATGCGATTACCGCAGCCTGCTGGTTTGCCCTTGATTCCATAAAAAAAAAATATATCCGATAAGTTTAGAGGACCAAAAAGGACTTATTTAAAGGATTATTTATGTCCAAAAAAATGTTAATCATCAAATATATTTTATATTGGTATCCCTAACCTAAGTGAAGCTAAGATACAAAAATAATATGCTACAAACATAACGACATTTTACATAATGCAATTAAATTTTTTAAAGCATTATTTTACGATATGTTTATCGCATTGTAAAAGATTGTAAAAAAAATAATTTAACTATTATTTAGGTCCAATGTGCGGGGGAAGCATTTTACACTGAAGATCTACCGAGGTTTGTTGATGAAATATTTTGTGCTTTTGCTTTAAGCACTGTTGCCGTGGGAGACATAGTATATATTGACACTACTAAAGCTTTGGTAAGGACAATTGCATTAATATACTTATAAGTGCTTTTCGATATAAACTTTAATAACAAATATTAACAGGCGTATCCAGGAGTAATTGATGTCTACACCGCAAAAGATATACCGGGAGAGAATTCCTTCACTCCACATGATTCTTTTCTTTATTCTGCTACTGAAGAAGTATTGAGCAGTGGACATGTTCAATATTTTAATCAACCAATAGCAATAGTAGTAGCTGAAGAACGTCATATTGCTGACAAGGCTGCAAAGTTAGTTACAGCAACTTATATAAATGTTCAAACTCCAGTACTGGACGTAAGACAAACCATAGGTAATTCGGCAAGAACTACATTTAATTCTGGAGAAAATGCAACGGATAAAGGTAATGACATCTCTCTTACTGTCAAGGGTGAAAATTCAATTTACGGACAGTATCACTTCGTTATGGAAACATTGACTTGTGTAATAAGGCCATCTGAAGAAGGATTAGACGTTTATTGTGCCACTCAATGGTTGGAAGGTGTACAGTTGATGATATCTAGAGCTTTAAAAATGAACCAAAACAGGTAAGTAAAAGCTTTCGTGACCATATTTAATAATATCATAAAAATAAGGATAGTTCTTTCTTGAGATTGTATTTAAAGTCAATATTTGTTCTATTGTTTATTTAATACAATATTGCATTCAATCTTAGATACCGTTTCTTGTTAATGCTTTTATCTCATTATTTAGCTCTTTTAGGCGTTGAGCCTCAGTTTGAAGTGTTCGTTACAAATTATTTTATTTTAGCTTAAATTCATATCGGTATCAAGACAGACAGGACGAACTGGCGACATTATTTATTTTGTCAATTTCCAATTTTATTCACCTAATGGTTTTATAATAATTAAGTATAATATGTATATATTTAATTTTCTTTAGGATTGATGTTCATAACCGACGATGTGGGGGAGCATACGGCTTCAAAATATCCAGATGTATACAAGGGGCAATCGCAAGTGCCCTTGCTGTAACTAAAATAAATAGACCATGCCGATTTATTCAATCACTGCCGATAAACATGAGAGCTGTTGGCAAGCGGCTTCCTTGTGCTATGGATTTTGAGGTATCTATTATCTAACTTTATAACATTGTATGCGTAAATGAAATGTATAGTATTTTAAACAATTTATGACTTTTAAGGCTGGTGTAGACAGTCGTGGAGTGATACAATACCTTAATTACAACATTTATGAAGACAATGGGTACAAAACAAATGAACCGTTCACTATATTTGGCAAAGGAATATATAATAACGCTTATAAGAAAGAACGATGGAATTATAAAAGTTTCGACTCTCTTACTGATACCGCTAAAAATACCTGGGCTAGGGCACCCGGTAAGATACTGTCATTACTTCGCTTTCAAGCATTTTATTACCTTACTTGTTGTTTATATTTAACGTAGGTATCTAATATTTTTTTATTTATATCAGGGACACTAGAACATATTGCTATGACCGAATTAGTTATGGAACAAATTTCGTATAAGCTATCTTTGGATCCGTTGGACGTAAGGCTAGCGAACTTAGATACTGAACAGTATGGAGATCTCAAGGACATGGTGAACGATATTTTAATAAGTTCCGATTATAAGAAAAGAAGAGAATTTGTAACACAATATAACATTAACAACAGATGGAAAAAGCGAGGTTTGAGGTTTGCTCTACTTAGATGGACACCAATCGGAGGAATTAATGTCTATGTCAATTTGTCTGTGTACCGTGGCGATGGCACTGTAGTTTTAACCCATGGTAGTATTGAAATGGGGCAAGGCATAAACACAAGAGCTGTTCAAGTAGCCGCACATCTTCTTAAGATTCCGGTTGAAAAAATAATTGTTAAAGAGAACAACACGGTCATAGCTCCAAACGTCAGTCTATCTGGTGGTAGTATAACTTCAATTAATACCTGTGTTGGAGTAAAACGAGCTTGTGAAGAACTTTTAAGGAGACTGCAACCGATAAGAGACAAGATGGATAATCCAACTTGGGAAGAGTTAATTAAGCAAGCACATACAGATAACGTAGACTTACAAGCACAAGGGTTCACTAGAACTGATGAAGAGCACATGCTAAATGTATTTGGAGTGACGCTAGCGGAAGTGGAATTAGATGTGATCACGGGAGAGTTTCAAATCATAAGAGTTGATACGTGTCAAGATGCTGGACAGAGTATTAACCCCCAAATTGATGTAGGGCAGGTAGAGGGAGCATTTATGATGGGTTTGGGTTATTGGACGTGTGAAAATCTAGTATTTGCACCAACGGGAGAAATACTAACGGACCGTACTTGGAATTATCATGTTCCACTTGCTAGAGATATCCCTCAGGACTGGAGGGTGTCTCTGAAGAAGAACTCGTACAGTGAAGATGCAATCTTTGGAGCCAAATGTAAGATCAATAATACTGTCACTTTAACTGATTCATTTCTGAGAGCTCTTTAGAAAAGTCTTCCCATTTTTATTACGTTAATGTTTTATAGGTATCGGAGAGCCACCAATATGTATGGCCGTAGTAATAGCATTGGCTTTGAGAGAAGCCATAGTTGCAGCTCGACTTGACAGTGGTATTCCAACTACTGAGTGGTATCAGGAAGGTAATATATTATGACCCATTGATGCGAACATAAGTTTATTTGCTATGATACCAAGAATCATCATTAAATTTGTGTCTAAGGTTTTATTCTTCATGGATATCGATTGAAAAGTCAGACAAAATAAACACAAAAATTATGAAGCTTTAATCAAAAGTTAAATAAACTTGATGAATATTTTCATTGCAAGGTAAGTATTACGATAAGGGTATTTCTTCGAATTCAATCGGTAATAGCATCGATTTTGATCTTAGCCGACAGAAATCTAAGCATATCTAGACATGCAGGGATTATAGAAGGTTATTTACTTATTGGGATGATAGGTATTACTACTGTGCGACACTTTTGTGGATCTTTTCTAAAATTCTGTTTTAGGATAACTGATGATTTTCGCTAATATCACTGTAATTTTCATATTTTACAGATGGCCCGTACACAGTAGAGAGGAACTGCTTACTATCATCTACGAAACTAACAGATTTTAATTTTAAATAATCTTTTAGAATATGTTTTCTTTGTTAAATATTACCATTTTTAATTTTGTTTTTGTCAAAGTACTTACTGCATTACTTATTAAAAAGTTTTTAAGCATTTTATTTGTTCTCTTAATTAAGAACCAGCCATCGCAAATAGTTTGATTTCCCACTTTGCTACTTGAAATAATTGGTAGACAATAACTTAAAATGCAAGATGAATATACGTTAATATTAATATCTCAATATCAAATGTACCTATGAACGATAACAACATACCCATCCTTCAGCTATCTCTAACCATTTGTCACCAATTTTCTAACGGCAAGATTATTTACATTTATAAAAAGAACTATTATAGTATTTTTCTATAATATAAATACGCATAGATATGTATTTAACCATTATCTAATCTTTTACGATAGACCGACCATACTAGTCAATCACATTTCCGTGACAATGAAAAGTTTATTGTCATCCAACGGACATATAATTATATTTCTAAAAATAATACACTCAGACAGAAAAATCGTGTATTGTCCGTGGTCCACCTGGCTAGAAATATATATATCATGCTAATATCACACACAATAGAACATCCGGAATGGGAACCGAATGTTAGGAATCATGGCTTCACAGTCAATATTACTAAATATTGTAGAAAAAAGCTGTCATTATACATTCTATTATGTCAAGATTCTATAATTAAACACCTCAAATAGTCGCTTTCAGCTTAAATTGAAATGCGTGTATTTAGGCATTTATGTGTCCCAGGCGGCTAAAAACACGCAATTATATATAGTTCCATTTAATTATTAATTACATTAGACGAGGCTATAAAGATCCCTCTAGAGAGGGCTAAACAGTTTGGTACGTTCGAGAGTGCCGCTAAATTACGCCGACTGGCCCTCAGGAGTACATGCAAAGGGCGTTTACGATTGAATATTTCCTTTTTTATTAACGGATTGGGTTTTATAGAGTCATATATTTTGTTATATTTATGCTAATTCTTTTGGGTTGAAGTTAGCTATATATTTATTTATTTCACACTTCACACACATATGTTCTTATGTGGGATTAATGTACAGGGCATCCTATATTGTAGTTCCTTAAATACAGCTTGATGTCTTCAAATATGGCTACGAAAGCGACGAATTAAATTTCATGTTTCCAATTTCTATATTTTATCACTAACGCCCCAGATTTATTTTCAGTAAAGTGAAATCTGTACTAACATTATAAAGAAATAGAGCTGGTTTGTAGAGGGTTATCCCTGTATCTACTGAACTGATTTTAAAAATCTCTTAGCCATAAAAAGCCACATTAGTTGTAAGTATCATAGGCTATGTATAAACATGAGAGAGCCACGCTTCGAGAGCCTGCGCTGTGTTTCACGGAGTGAGTGAAGATACTGGAGGCCCATAATCCAACCCTTCCTCTCATCCCCCTCCCCATCCCCTAAGGCTGGCAACGCACTGGTGACACCTCTATATTATGGGTGTTATGGGTGTGTATGGGCGGCGGTAATCGCTTACCAACAGGCGATACGTCTACTCGTTTGCCCCCTATTCCATAAAGAAAAAAAAATGAATTATTAATACCGCAAAATTCTATATACACACGTTCGGACCACATACCGTTATAACTGCCGGAGATAAGCCTGTGCATAATTAATTTAAGCAAATACTCCTAAAATGTACCTCATCAGTCCTAAAAGACATCGGTGACAACTGTCATAGACGTTAAGCTAAATTTAAAAAGCTACGCAACATTCAGAGGACGTAAAAATGTGATACGGTTGGTTTAAAGATGTTAACATTTTAATTGTTTAACTTATTGGTTATCTTTACTTTCTTTACCTATATTTATGGTATTTAAATAATAAGAATATAAACTTTTAACAACCTTCAACTAAAGTTTTAAACAAAGATTAGTCGAACGTAGTACAAAAGTGCCCTGCGAGACGAATGGACCGACAATTAGAATAAAGTGCCTAACAGCAGACAGATGCAGATAGCGCTCCTTATGGTCGACCTTTGCACAGCAATTACGGCGACAGGTTGACTTGAAACAAGATTTCCAAATCTATCCATAAATTAAAATACATTTACTGTCCTTACTCTCACATTCGCTCGATGTAAAGTCCATTTATTTTTCTTTAGAAGTAATCAAATGCAAATGTCATTTGCCTAATACTATCAACATCAGTTAAATCAATGACAAGTCGATCGACACGTTTCACTAGTAATTCTCAATTGTAAATAAAATCGTCATACTTAATTATATTCGCAAGTAATATCGCTAGCTATGGCAGTCAATAGTTTACCTATTGATAATCTGTCTATAATGCATATCTGTCAGAACATATTACATAAAAAGATAAATAGTAAAACACGAAACCATTCCCTTATTATCTATCCCACCCCTTAGGCCACAGGGGATATAGGCTACTCCATAATTAAGAACCGACCACAAAGAAATAAAAGTCTGATTATCAAATCTCTTAGCAGATTAACCGTCCGAATTAAAATGAATCCACGGTAACGGACAGCATTATAATACCCTTAATGTTAGAAAACTCATCTACTTATACGAATACTAACCTTAAACCTCTTACATAAAGTTTAAATTGGAATGTAAGTAGGACGAAAGTGGCTTTTACAGTAAAAGTGGTTTTATTACACCAATATAAATGCTATAGTCGTGTGCGAGTCGAGTGTAAACATGAGTAAAGTTTTACTTTTATCCACAAAGAGGTAGTCTAAGAACTCCGTCAAATACGTGGGGTATAAAACTCTATAAGGGTGCCGTTGTTGTGTGCGATCACTTCAATAATACCAATACATTTAATATTATTTTTACCAGCATAAAAATTATAAATAGCTACTATCTACTTTAGAAGAATGAACTGTTTAATAACAGTGTGTATCTCATAGGAACTACCTATTGTTACTAAACAATTCATGAAACAAATAATAGTCTTTGTTTTTGAAAAGTATCGGAGATTTAAATATGCGTAACGTATTAAATACCACAACATGTTTTATGTCCGTATAGTGACAACTAACCACCCGATTTTTTTTTATTTACTTGTGGTACTTTTTTTATTTCAGCCTTTAGGCCTTTTGCCCATCGGGGTTTACGACGGGACGGTGTGTCAGAATCGAACCGACTAAAACCACACGGTGTGCCACTCTGCGCTTGAGACGCAAGGGATCCGCGAACCGCTTTCTTACGACATCCGGACCCCTCCTCGGGAGTGACAGATCCTCTTCGATGATTGCAGTGAGGGCCTGACGCTGCGGCACCTAGGCGGGGCAGACCGCTAGCGTGTGCTGGGTCGAGTCCTCACTGCAGTCGCAGTGGTGGCAGGCGGGACTTAGTTTCCTCCTAGTGACTGAGTGCAGGTGCTTCCCGAAGCAACCGTGCCCGGAAAGCACCTGCGTCAGTTGGAAGGAAAGAGTCCCGTGCTGCCGCCCTGCCTATTCGAAGATGACCGGCTGGAGGGCCTCCATGTTGATGAAACCAGCACGTGGAGCCTCCAGCTGGGACGACCAACAAGCCATTGTGGCTCGACGGGCGGCTTCACGCCACTTTCGTACTCTCCGCCCGGAATCCTGCCACCCGTCAATAAACTTCGGCAAGCACTTTCACCTCCGAATCCCACGGGGGTGTCCCGGCCAAGGCGACCGCCGCCTCGGTCAACACAGTGCGGTAACCGAGTATAGCTCTGACCGCTAATACCCACTGAGACGACTAAACACCCCTATTTTTACCATAAGTGTCACGAGTGACCTACTTAGGAAAATAGCATTGAATACTTAAATGAACTTGAAACCCCATACCAACCTGTCTGGCCACAGTGGTATGGTAGCCCGAGAACTTCATTTGTAAGGCGAGCGATAACCATGCGGTTTTCTTTTTTGTGTTGAAGTACACTTTACTTAATACTTAGTAATTGTTTCATTTCAATCGCTTAGCAAATAAATAACTTACATCAGTTTAAATAATCACCGCAATATTCAATTTTTACGCAGTTGGAGCTGTAGGCAAATGCTGTTGCTTGGAAGTAACGTATCTTTTTCGTTTTTGTTAGTAATAATATTAACCACAACAATTTGTCTGATATTCACTCATTAATTAATAACTACAAATATATGAGGGACAAGAATGTTGATGTATTTTCTAAGCACAAAATAAATCTTCTATATACTACTAATGAGTCTTGTGATATGCTTTAAATATTTACGTTCGCTTTTTTATATTACATTGTAATCAATAGACGCCCTAAAACCACCCAACATAAAATGATCCGCAACTTAATGTGTTCGTGCCCTGGCGACACTTTCAGTTAAATTCATTTACAACTTTTTATTACACGAACTATTGATAAATTTTGTTTTGCTCACAACCGAGAAGTAGCAAAAAATGGATTTCAAACACGAAAAGAAGATTTTGTTTTGTAATGTTCTAAGCTATAATGACTTATCGAGTACTCTCGACAAATTTGAATCGTAACCCACCATAATTAAGCTTACTATTTTACAGACATTTAAATACAATTAGATAGAAAGAAAAGTAATTTATTTTAACGACATTGCAATACAACAAATTGTAGTAGGCATTGGTACATAATACAGTATTAAAACATTAACTAAAGCACAGTTAAGCAATAAACTTAATGATAGGTAGTACGTGTTGTTACATAGTTAATACTGTAGCAAAAACACTTGCTGCAGAGTTGCGTCGCAGTGTGCATTTAAAAACAGATGTTGCTCAGCATAGTGCTGCACCGTTCACGATACAGCGCTGATTTTCAGCAACACGTTGATGCTGATAAGCGCATTCAGAACAGCCAAACCAAAATCAAGATTTGTGTTTCAGAACCAATTAACTACATTTTGCAATATTTGTTTTGATAATTTTTTGAGGTAATTTTCAGAGTGACGTTAACAATGAGCCGACATCGCCTACAATGTGTATCCATCACGATTTAAATACTTGATTATTTTAAATTAGGATTATATTATCTATACTTAAGTCGACATTTCAATTTAAAGACCTTGCTTTTTGTCACTGCCTCGGTGGCGCAGTGGTAGCGTACGCGACTGCTGTCCATGAGGTCTCGGGTTCGAATCCTGGGTCGGACCAAATGTTTGTATGATCTGCAAATACTTGTTTCGGAGTTCGGGTGTTTTCTATGTATAATATGTATGTATTTACAAAAAAAAAAAAAGTATTAATATCAGTTATCTAGTACCCATAATACAAGCTCTGCTTAGTTTGGGACTAGATGGCGTTGTGTATTACATGTCCGAAATGTTTATTTATTATTATTATTTCTTATTTAATTACATAATTAATTATCTGTTGCAGTTTTTAAAAAAACAGTTAGTAACAGAAACAGAACTGCTTAATTTGTTCTATGTTATAGTTAATTCCAAAGAACATGGTTTCCAAATATGATTATTACTGTTTTGTAATTATCTTATCTAATGCATTATAAACTGCAGTGATGATGAAGGAAAAATTGCACAGATCTCCGACCCGTCAAAATTAGTCGGTGATCTAAACAGCTAAAGAAGTAACGGAAGTCAATACTTAGCTTGCTTAATATTTAATACGTTCTAAGTATTACAAGTATTGAGAAGAGAAAGCTTTGTAATTTTGACGGTTTTAAGCAATTTATTGGTAAAGTAGGTCATGATTCAAGTTATTTATAGGACATTTAAAAAAGGTAAATGTTCGTGTTAAGCTTTGTGCATAGAAAAAGGGGGTGTGTTTCGATTTAGCTTGCGACAATTACGTAGACGACTAGTTAGCCAAAGTAGTAGTGGATTGGAATTTGTCATTTTATAAATAAAAATGAATTACCGAAATGTATGTACGCGCATACCTACCGATTGACTGCACTAAATTGGGTACTATTTATCACGTATTTATTGTCAGGACAAGATTGGTGGAAGAAAAAGAAACGAAATTGTTAGTTTTTCATCTGCGACTGTACACTACCTCCGCAGAAAGCTGAAGCGAGTATTGCTACTAAAACAAGTTTTTCTAAAATTTAGGAAATATTTATAAAATAAATGTGGTGGTACGAAGTTCGCTGGGTCAGCATGAATAATTAAAACTGAATCGTCGTTAGCTATGTACGCGCATAACTTCCGACTAACTGAACCAAAGTGGATATTTTTTTATTAATGTGTTCGTTATTGTTAGCACAAGATTTGTTAAAAGAAAATTAAAAGATATTCCTTTTGTCCGTGACTAAACATTACCCGTGAGAAGTTGAAGCGAGTATAATTACTAAAACGAAGTTCTTAAAAAATTAAGAAAATATTAACAAAACAAAAATATGGCGGTACAGCTAGTGTGTTATAAATGTTTACACATTCTATATTCTTTTTAAATCGTATCTTTATTAAAATGCTTACAAGCGCTTTAAAAGATATAATTTCGTTACATATCAATTATACATATAATTAAAATGCGTAATGGAAGCAGATCGATGCCTTCACATAACACTTGATTATTCAGACGCGTCGCGTACATTACCGGTGTGGTGTACTGCGATCGGTTGTATGGAAGATATTAATATTGGCGTACATGGCGCAGAGAATAAATGATTTAATAAAATTTGATTCGATTATTCACGTAAAAAAAATGATATCGTATATCCGATACATTTGAACGAGCAATTCTGGTATATATAAAATATAATCTGAATCTCGGCAACGGCTTAACGATTTTCATGAAATTAAGGATGAGGTAGGTTTCGGAGGCGGTAAATCGTTCTAGCTAGTTCTCATATTTGGAAAATTTACCAAAAAAGAATACCGAGCAAAGCTCCGAGGTACAGATAAAGATAAAGTCTACAAATATCTTAAACGGGCAAGATAAAAAATGTGGAAAATAAAATATTTATTACACGTTATTATATCATTTCACACACATTAACAGCTTTAAATATTTCACAGGTGAGTAAAGGCCTCTAATTAGAAAGGAGGTTTTAGCTCCCTACGTCATGCCTGGATTTTATATTTTTTAGATTTTTTGTCTATTCAGTGACGTTGCCCTGCCTAGTTGGGTCCTTGTTCGCTTCTTATCAGTGTCGTGACAGAGTAAATAGTTCTGAGGTTTCATACATAACGCCATCTAGCTTCAGAGCTTGTTTTATGACAGTTTGACTGATATTATACTCATATAGTCTTTTATTTTTGACATACTATATACAAAGAAAACCGAATTACATTTTTGCAGATAATAAAACATTTGGTTCGACCCGGGAATTTAACTCGAGCTCTCAAGCAAAGTGGCATACGCTACTACTGCCCCACTGAAGCAGTCATATTCATAATACGAATTGTCACCCTACTCATCAGTCATAACATTGGTTTGTCAAAAAAAAAAAGCAACAGTACCATGTACATCTACACTAACGATGTATAGAGGACGAATTTTACATATTTGTGGAACTCATCCCGGGTGGCGGTTACCACTGTATAACATAGCGATGGTAATATGTGAAATATGCCAGGCAAAGAGCTTACACTAAATACAGGATAATATTATATAATTAGTTTGGTTTAAGCGGTATTATAACATTAAGTTTGTACTTCATTTTGGTAAGGTCATGGGGCTCCGATTTTCCGCCAAAAGCTAAATCGAGTTACGTATGAGCATATGACTTTTAAATCTAAATCAAAATTATTTTACTGCAAGTAGACCTTTTGGGGCACTTTTGAAACTTAATGCTATGTTTACATGCCTGCGAGGACTTGGCAGTTGCTCACAAACTACAAACGCTCGCGCACGCTTACTTTGAACTGTGTTCAAACACCGACACTGGCTAAAGTCGGTAACACAACAACCCATATGACATATGACAACCACACGCAACCCAAGCCAAACAGCCCGTTTACATGCTTGGTCTCCAAAACGTTATTCCTATAGAGATGAACCGGCAATAAATTCCTTTATCTACCTGCTTCCGCACACAAAGTATAAAACGTAACCCTAATGTTTCGCTCTCCGTCTGTACGTGCATATGTTACCAGTATGTTTCCTAGGAACCGTGATAATTAGACAGCTAAAAGTTTCAGAGATGATGTGTTCCTGTTGCCGTTGTAACAACAAATACTGAAAAATGGAAAAAATAAATATTTAATGGAACTCCCATACAATAAACGTGTTTTGTTTCTCGTATTTTCTCAATGTTGCGAGTGGGGAATAGAGAAGGGTTGGGGGAAATGTGTGGTATTTGGGGGATGCAAACGGGGATGGTGGAGGGGCCCCCAGTATCCTAACCCTTTCTATGAAAAACAGCGCAAGCGATCGAGCACTCCGGTCGAGCCGGCCCGTGCTGAAGCGTGGCTCTCACACGTGTTGGTCGCGCTCTCATTTGTTTGACCAGCGTGGTATAGTGTTGGTCTACCAAGAATCTTTTTTCTGAGGATAGCAGTGGACCCTATGTCCAGCAGTTGACTTTTATAGGCTGTTGATGGAGGATGTTTATATCATGTATTTATGACCCAGATCTACTGTTTTTATATACAGTCTGCCAAAGTAGTGCCAAATGACTTAACTCTGCCTGATGACAAGCATGAGTAGAATTCAAGAGTGGCGTTCACCATACTCAGACAGGCAATGCAGTATGATTGACTTTCAATTAACTCATTTAGTTCCAAGGAATATACAGTATAGCTTTTATTTGGATGTTTCAAATGTTTTGGTTGTTACGTAATATGTTTCGACGCATGATTACTTTATTGTTAGTAATTTTTCATACATTAAACGAATCTTGATAATATTTTTCCCTTATTATCACCACACATCGAAGTATGTAATTAAATTAATATTTTAATATTTTAATATTTAATATTTTTATTCCTCTGTTTTCTACCTCGCATATAATACGATGTATGTTAAAACATTTTAAGAACGTTATTTAGAATTATCTTATTCAGCACAAAAAATTTGGATATGGCTTATTGCTGGTTCTTTATGATCATTTATTGATAAGTACTGTGTATCTAGACTTAGGTCTCAGTATTACCCAGCTAGGAAGACTTAAATGCGGTACTTTTTATTTAGATTTACTACACATTTTCAAATATTTGAGTTGATTTTCCCTTTATCTTAATACAATTCGGTAGGTAAAGCGTAAATTAAATACCTGAATAATTGTGGTTCCACAGTCCATGGTAGACATTCCAAATATTTCAGTTATTTCCTCAGGGAAATATTTGACTTGGCACCAAATACTATTATTTGATGAGCTCAAAATATTTGCTTAGAACTACATGCTACTATTGCACGTAGTTTTAAGCAAATATTTTATGAGTTTCCGAGCTAATTAAATTTGAATTATTATTAACTATTAATATAATTTATGTTTTTGAGGCACATTTAGCTATTAGTGTCTAGTAATATGTTAAATACGTTTAGTTTAGAAGTTCCAATTAATCTAACTCTAAATTATTCGTATTAAAGTATATCTTCATAGGTATCTATAGATAGTTTGAAAGACTCTTCATCCAGCAAATACGTCATTACTAAGTAGCCCCAAAAAGAGAATAGACAAGTGTCTAATTTATTTTTTATGAAGTAGGCGGCAAACGAGACCACGTTTGGGAAAACATAGTTTAGGACGTCAATAGGCCAGGTTTAGTGATAATCTATACAAGATGACCGGCAGGAGCTGGATGGGAGAAGCCGAGGATCAAAATTACCATGGGAGAGTCACGCTTCGGCATGAATGGGCATGCTCAACCGAAATAATACCACGGCCTCCCAGAAAACCGGTGTGAAATAGTTTCACCGAGTGAATGAGGATAACGGAGGTCCATAGTCCAGCTCCTGCAACCAGGCCGGCAATGCAATTGTGATATTCCTAGTGTTGCAGGCGATGCGTCTGCTCGTTTGCTATTCGATAAAAAAATAAGTAATGTATAATGGTAGATGGTTATGATGATTTCTAAAACACTTTTTATTTCGTTTCTCTAAACTTTGAAATCGAGGCAAACAATATTTTTGAAATATTTTTTTCTTTTACAGATAAAATATAACGTGTAAATGGAGCCCAAATGCTATTTAAATATAAGAGGGTCTAATTTCTGAGTGCGTTTCTCTACGTGGTATACATTTTTTTAACTAGTAACATTTTTGTACCGGTACATTTTACATTCAATATTACGACAAAACTCCAGGTAAGGTTGGTGTCAGTAGTTAAATAACATAAGCTGGGGCAATCGTTTAGTGTTTTCAACTTTGCCTTATTAAGAAGCGACAGGATAAGAAATTTATTCTCGACTGCCATTTTATGTCATGTCTTTTGGAGGTAAAGGAGAAGGCGTATCGCCTAATGGTAAGTGCCGCCTACATCATGAGTTTTCCGCAAAATTGCTTTATTTAATTTAACAGGCGTTCAACTAGCAAAACTAAATAATGCGGAAAAAAAGCAAACACAGGCATAGACAAAGCAAAAACAGTAATGTCCATAATATACAGAAATCGGGAAACTGATGAATAAATGTGTATCAAATACCTGTATGTGAATAAAACAAAATGTTATTCTTTTGCAAATTTGAGATCTTTTATATTTCATTTGTTAATCTTTACTTATTATTAAAAAATCCTTATTACCCCTTTGAATGCAGTATTTACAAAAAAATGAGAATCTGAATTTTATCTAAATATATAAAATTCTCGAGTCCCCAACCCGCGTTTGGCCAGCGTGGGGACGAATGGCCTTAAACCTCTCCTGAGAGGAGACCCGAGCCCAGCAGTGGGACATTATGGGTTGTTGATGAATATAAAATTCTCGTGTCGTTTGTTGCCAAACTACTCGGCTTTACCGATTTTCATGAAATTTTGTGGGCATGTCCAGTAGGTCTGAGAATCGGCCAGCATCTATTTTTTATAGCCCAAAATGATAAGGGTGACCCACATCGTCAAAACAACGTTTGCCGTGTCACCTAGTGATTTTATAAAATTCACTTCAATTTATTTATTTTTTTTTTTATTTATTTATTTATCTTTATTGTATATACATAGTAAGAAATGGTACAACAGGAACAATCACACAATATGTATAACAATTGGCGGTCTTATCGCTCTCGGCGATTTCTTCCGGACAACCATTACATTTTAAGTCTATGTTATATTATACAAGCTTGAAGTTTAATTTATTGCAGATATGGGTAATGGGTTATTTTTTGTTACAATATAAATTTAGAACGCCACATTTTGCCTTCCAGCATGCAACAACAATTTTGTCAAAATTAACATAATTAATAAACAGTTCTTAATTTCTTTCATTATAACATATTTTTCGTTATTACTTATTTAAATTATTAAAAATTAGGAAGAAAAAATAATGTTATCCGTCGAAAGAGAATATCGAAAGATTTTATTTCCAAAAAGGCTATCAATGCACATGCCTCCACATCTCCACAGCACCAGAACAAAGTCCAGGCTCGCTTAAAAAATGCACGGCGCAATCTGCATAACAGATGGGCTGCTTTGTACTTGGTATTTTTGTTCACTAATTGCCGGCCCGTTAATGCTATTTACTGTTACAATACTGAAGCTTTTGTTAAACGGATTACATGAACGCATGTCTATTGTTAATTCGTGTGCGCTAATGAGAATATTTTTATGCTATAGGGGAGATATCGAATACATGGGATTCGGATAGATTACTGTAGCTGCTAAGGTGCGTATTTGTACAAGTGGACACCACACTGCTTCCTATAGTTCTAAGTTATTTATTTATTTTTAGAAGTATATTTCCATAAATCGGCACGGAAAAGAGAACATGAAAAATAGATGTCGTTGACTCATCTCGAAGGACTTCAAATCTTGGCTTGCAGCGAAGTTGAGTTAATTATTAACGGCAGCATCACAGAAACTTCCACAGCATCCACTGCAACACATTTTGAAGAGGTGTAGAGTACATAAAAGTCGAAATGAAATCTTCACAGATGAAAGTTGTGGAAAAATAGACTTGTAAACTGTTTTCATTTTTTATACTATTATTTATTATACTTGATATTGACTTTAGATGGCATTGTAAAAAAACAAATGCGCTGATAATATGTATGATAACAACAAATTTTTGTTGTCTCCTTTAATGAAACCTTCAGCCTTGTGTTATTTCAATAATAATTACGTTGCTTACGAAAACAATACAAGAATCAAACAATTTAAGCATGTACTACACTGATCAGTTGATAGTGGACGCTTTAGTTTACAAAGCCGTATCATGTGATGACGTGGTGGCCACTATTTCATGGTGTTAAAGAACAAATTTAAAATACTAAAACTTTAATATCATCATCATCATCGTCAGCCTATCGCAGTCCACTGCTGGACATAGGCCTCTCCAATTTCACGCCACTTAGTTCGATCTATGGCTTCTCGCATCCAGCTCCTGCCAGCCGTCCCGCGCAAATCATCGCTCCACCTGGCCTGTGGACGTCCTACACTACGTTTGCCGAGACACGGTCTCCACTCAAGAACTCGTTTACCCCAACGGTTATCGGTTCTTAAGCAAATGTGACCAGCCCACTGCCACTTCAGCTTGCTAATCCTGTGGGCTAAAAAACTTTATATAAATAAAAAAAATAAAAAAACTAAAACTTAACTTAACTTACTTTAACTTTGATATAAATTATAAAAAATATTTTTTTGACGAATACAAACTTTTTCCGACTTCTTTTTGCTTAAGGTATCTCAATAAAATATTTCTAGTTTTCTTCTCATGTACCGTAAAATACATAAATATCAACAATTGATTCAATAGGGACAACATCTGAGCCAGGGTGTTCTTTGTGTTCATGAAGGGTCTGTCTCGCACAGAATAGATTTCTAGCACTGGAGTCATCTTTTCAAGAAAGAGAGACCCAGAGAGAAGAGTCATAAGTGCCTCGCTACTTTTTGAGTTACCGCTGTACTCAAGAATGAAAAAGATGGTGCATTAGACTCCGGTTGCTGCATTCATTCAGTGAAAAATATTGAAGGAGTTGCTCAACTCTGGTTTTATGTGATGCCATGGTATCACCATAATCGAGCCTGTCCGTCTGTAAGGAAAGTTATCCATGGTTCATTCAGATTAATTTATCTATGACGTTCTTATTTACCAAACATCCATGTTCTTTTTCTTTTTTTGAAAAGCCTGTCAAAGTGACTCAACTGCCTATTGAAAAGCATGAGTAAAGTCTAAGAGCGGGGGGACCATACTAACTGTGAAGGCAAACAATGCAGCATGGTGACCCACACTGTAGCAGTCTAGTGAGATAGTTTTTTCACGCCCCACTTTAAAGAACCCGGGATCATAATGGGAGGTAAACACGAGCGCTGGTTTGATTGTTGGTTTGATTGGAAGAAAGAGCTGAACCGTTTATTTGAGGGCCTATTTCTACCACTTTTAAGCGGTGACTCATCTACTTAACTCATTCATAAAAACGACAGTTTCACTATAGAAACGATTCCTAATTTCTCTAGACAGTGTCCTTGTGTAACTTGGTGTAATTAATCACTAATGTATATTATTTTAAGGAGTAACCTGGCCTAACACATTACCGAACTAATTACAACACTAAATTATGGCAACATCCCGAGGGAACGGCAGGATAATAGTCATAATTAACTAACTTAAGAGGTTTGGTCTGTTGGACATCTTGCATGTTAAGTTTGTGGACCAATAAAATACAAGAGATTTGATAGGATATAAAAGTAAGGGCCAATTAATTAATCACTTTCCTTATAGACAGATAAAAGTCGCTGATATATAAGACTTGTGAAATCGAAAGTTTTAGTTATCTAGTAGATAAGTTTACATTAATCTTTATGAGATTTTGTCAGCCAGTGGTAAAAACCCTAAGTGAACTACCAACATATATTTTTTGTTGCAAATGCTTTTTTTATTAACCTCGGTATGATTCTCTCTGTTTGTTTTTCCTTTTCTTATTTAAACCTCCCTAACGTTAAAATCCCATCGTTTTTCAAGCTTATTTGAATTAATAATGGTTTAGAGATATACAATAGAAAATCTTGGTTGTTTCGGCTGCTCATAAAAATTTTCATTGCAGATGGCATTATAATTATGGTATCAAATTATGTGTGAGAAACTCATTGTTTTTAAAGAGTCTTATGTAAACGTTATAATAAGCAACTTGTATGGTCTACTTGATTATAAGCTGCAATTGTTTATTTAGCAGAAAAAGATTAACAAACTTATAATTTTTTCCTGGTTTAGGTGCATTTTTATAATACTTATTACTATTTGACTATACGGTTGGCCTAGTGGTTTCAGTGGTCCTGGGAGGGGTTCGGATGGCGTAAGAAAGCGGTTCCCGGATCCCTCCCGTCCCAGGCGCAGAGTGGCACACCGTGTGCTTTTAGTCAGTTCGATTCCGACACACCGCCCCGCCGCAAACCCTGGTGGGGTGAAGGCCCGAGGGGGATTCCACGCGTAAAAAAAAAGAAAAAAGTGGTGTCAGTGGTCGCCACGCCGCTTCCTACTGCACCAAGTGTTATGGGTTCAAATCCTACATGGGACAACACTTTGTGTGATCTATAAATTGTTTTTCTAAGTCTGGGTGTACTTTGTGTCCGTTTCATGTATGTTTGTAAAGATCCCCATGACACAGGAATGTATATTCCTAATGCGGGAGTTGTCTTTTAATAAAAACAAAAAAGAATAATAAAAAAAAATATAAAGCAGAATAAATCATCCAAACCGCATAAGCTACATAAAAAATAGAAAATCCGGATAGTAGAAAATATTAGCATTAGAAATCTCCCTCGTAAAGATATTAATTACATTAAAACTCCTAGCGGCTTGGGAACCTTTTCCACCGCTGCCAAAATGTATGGTAATTTATTTTTTCTCTAGCCCAACACAATATATTTTAACCGTATATATTTCCACACCAAATAATAGAACTGTTTTGTATATATTCAGATTTGAACATTATTTTTAGGTCTTTTATCGCCAAATTAATTTTAATTTTTACCCGACTGTGAAAGACGAAGGGTTTTGTTTTTCGAGTGTATGTTATTCTTTTTCTTTTCTTTGGCACGCCCTAGAGCCTAAACGGCTTGTCGTATTTTTATATGAGTGGTGTCAATAGCTTCGTCTTAGCCGTGAAAGTGACACTGGATAAATCAAAAATAAAAATGAAATAAAAACAATATTCTAAAAAATCAGAATTTTATGAAGAATCAGTATTGACGCAGCAGCTTTATTATTTTAAATAATTCGTTACTTGTATATAAAAAAACACTATATCCTCATTTGCCAATGAATGTAAAAACTTCAATTTTATTAATTAAATTTAAACTTAGCAATTTTTTGTATAATGTCATATGTAAACAAATAAAATATATTGACAACAAGAAAAAATATCTTCATAACACGTTTGGTATTATACTTAGTACCCCTATAACTTCTAAGAGAATGAGACTTTAGCATACTTTACGAACGGGCCGGCTCGACCGGGGCGATACTTCCCTCTCACAGACCAACCTAAAATGACATTCGTGCTGTCGTGTTTCGTTGGTGAATGCGAGCCCGGGGTCCAATAATACAGAATCATCTCAAGAGGCCGCCATAGTGTGGATGAGCATGCTGCATTTCTGTATTATCTGCATTCTCAATGAGTATGGTGATCACTACTGACGGGTTCTGTTCATGCTTTCCATCAGGCAAACTAGAACTTTGAAAAAAAACTTCAGTAACCTAAATTGACAAACCTGGTTCTGATATGTAAATTTATGCTGTCTTTTGAGTAGGTTGTAGTTTATTTAATTTATTTAACTCTGCGAATTAGATTAAGGAACTTCAACAACCAAGGTCAGCCAATGAAGAATAGACATTACAGTGCCAGTAAGCCTATAACTGAGTCTATTATTAATCTTTAAAACTAGAGGAGGCGCTCGTAGCTCAGTTGCACACGGTGATTAAAAACAATCACCGAGGGTAAGCAACGACGACGCGGTCAGTACCTGGATGGGTTACCGCTATTGGCATGTTACCATGACCGTCTGCGTGATTCGGAGGTCATGTTAAGCAGTCAGTCCCGGTTTTTATCATACAATAACAGCCGTGAAGCTTAGTTGGAGGCCTTCGGGCGGCTTAAATCATCCGACGGCAAGATTACATAGCTACAACGTAGTCTTGCCAGTCCTCAACCCGCACTTGGCAAGCGTGGGGACGTATGGCCTTAACCCTCTCCTGAGAGGAGACCTGAGCCCAGCAGTCGGATATTATGGGTTGTTAATGAATGAAAAAAAAACAAAACTATAAAATAATGCTTATAACCTCTATGTTAGCGTTTTTCTATCTCCTATGCGAAATGACTTATATCCTAGTTCAGTACTTCAAGTTTTCTTGACTTCTGTATATGACTTAGCATAAAAATATTATTGATTTTTTCATGTCTTTTGTACTAAACTTACTTGTGTCAGCAAATTCTAATAATGAAAATTATTTATTCATGACCCACAGAATACAGTGCAAAGATAAATAATTAAACAGTATAAGGAAAATAACGACACGATACTTCCTTTTATTTTTCTTCATAGCCTTAACTATTCCCAAGACTATTTAGGGTTATTACGGTTACCAGTTCAACCGGTTAACAGGATATATTCCGGGTTTCCAAGGACCAAGTGGCATCGTGCATTCGCAACCTTGATTGCGTACTAAACGATACTTACTTTTATTCTTAATTCTGACATTATCTGCATTTTGCCAGTAATTAACCCAAAATGGCCTCAAAATTAGAATACAGAGCTATAATGCCGTAAAGAATCTAGAATGTTAACGCATTGTAGACTCAAAATCTTCACGGCGTTAGATACAAAAAGAAAAATAAAACAGAGGAAACTCGCTCACAATTAATTCAGTCCCAAAGCAATTAAAGCTAAGCTAAATTGCCATATTTTTTAAGTTACACATTTTTTGCGTCGACACTGAAATTTCCTTTCGCTTAATTTATGCTAATGTACCAAGAAGTCTCTTTGAGTTGCGCCGAAGTAAACGAGTTCCGTAGTACAGTCTTATTTAGTTGCACCGAAGTAAACGAGTTCCGTAGTACAGTCTTATTTAGTTGCACCGAAGTAAACGAGTTCCGTAGTACAGTCTTTTATTTATATATGAGCCTGCCAAAGCGACTCTACTCCACCTGATACCTGCCCAAAGAGTAGTGGTCACTATACTCATGGCACATGTAGACAGTGTAACAATGCAGCATGGTGGCACGCTATGCGGGTTAATTGAGCTACTTCTGCATCAATTACCTCATTCCAACCTTAAGCAGCCGATTACACACACACACGAACACTGTGGTTAAATCGCAATGCAAAAAAAAAAACTTTTTGATTTTTTTGATCTTAGATTATCTACTAAATAATGATCTGCAACCGAGTACCAGAAATCGTTTCATTTTTTAAACTATTGACCACTGTTACTGTAGTAAGATATTAATTGATAGGTTTTACTAAAGAAATCTTAGGTTCAAGCAAGAAGGTTGGGGCTGCTAGCAACACAATAGTAACAAAAGATTGAATTTTATTATGTAGATGAATTGAATAATATAAATTGCCAACTACTATGAGCTACATAATAAATAACATCTACTTCTTTTATAAAATAGGCTAAACGCTTATATAAATCTGTTATGCCGTGTATATATCCAACCTTTCCTGGCAGTAAACATTACATTTTTAAACAATTTGCCAATAAATACAAAACCTCAACAAAGCAGAAAAACATAAAACTTTTCTTTTACACGTATTGAAAAAACGCAGTAGCACGAAATAAAAGGTCTCAACATGTTGTGAAAGGATTTGACTTTAACAAAATATTCACGGAACCCTACCCAGCGTTTGTTGTATCAAGCTCAAGTCGAAAAACGAAAAACGTGGACTAACTTTAACTGGGTTTAACTACATTTAAAAGTGTCTTCGTTGCGAAAATATCATTAAAACCATCGTTGCCCCGAGTATATTTTATTTTGTACGCTATAACTTACGTTTTTTAAACGCTTTTCTAACGTAGTATTAATGCCTTGAAGGTTTTTAGTTTAATTAAATTATATATTTTAAGTTTAGTACAGTCTAAAGAATTTTTTGTATAACTTTTATTAGCAGAATTTCTATTTTTTATGATATAATTTAGCGTTATAAGGTATGAATGTTCCTAAATAGAGTATAGAATACTCATATTAATGAAATGATCATCAGTGGTCTATTGCAGTCCACAGCTGGACGTAAGCCGACATCCGTTGATGTAGAAGAGTTCTAGAGTGGAGACCACATCTCGGCAAACTCAAAGTGGGGCCCGACGCTCAAAGGGCAGGTGGAGTGACGACTTGTACTCGCAAGAGCTGGATGCAAGCAGCCCAAAATCGATCAAAGTGGCGAACAAATTCAAAATCATTAATTCAATTAAAACACTAAGTGACATCTACGTACGTTAAATTGAAGCTACAGTTAAAAATCATAGATCGACACAAACAGACGCTACAACGTGTACTGGATCGTCAAGGACAATGAGAGAGAACTATTAATGAAATGTAAGAAATGGACTAATTTAAGTTAATTTTGTAAAACGGTAAATCCTAAATGGGACGTGACTATGTAAATGTATGCGTTTTCATATATTACCCACCGGAAATTTGGTAATATAACTTATTTTGAACAAGCTGTCGTTATTGCCATGAATCATAGACATAATTATGTAACTGGACATAGGGTCACTGTATCAATTACGTCACACGTGCTCACATTCACTTTAATGTACTGATAAACTGTAGCAAAGTGAGAGTAAAGGCCGTGTATACAGGAAACGCACCGTATGTATGCCATGTGTGTACGGTTAGGAAAATAAATCGAACCTAACGTTTTATATATTATGTTAATGTATTTATGATAACACTGCAATGGTAAAATGATGGTCTTCTCAACTCGACACCCGTATAGTGTAATCGATTCCTACACAGAAAACTGAGAGATCGAATAGTTGATTCTTGGATGTTTTTTCGTCACCATTTATTGTTAGTAGCATGTGTGGCCGTGTGTAACCGTGATTCGGAGGTCACGTTAAGCAGTCGGTCCCGGTTGTTATCATACGATAACAGTCGTGAAGCTTAGTTGGAGGCCTTCGGGCGGCTTTAAAACATCCAACGGCAAGATTTACGTAGCCACAACGTATTCTTGCCAGTCCCCAACCCGCACTTGGCCAGCGTGGGGACGTATGGCCTTAACCCTCTCCTGAGAGGAGACCCGAGCCCAGCAGTGGGGCATTATGGGTTGTTGTTTGTTTGTTTTTACATGTGTGGCTAGACAGGTATCCTGAAACAAGAACTATATTTATTATTTTTTACTGTCAGCAGAAATCAGTAATTCACTAAATTTTTCAAAATAAAGTTAAAGTAATCGTAATTTGTACATAAAATAACCGGGTTTGTCGTTTTGACTAACAATAATACTAACAACATTTCGGACATATGACTCGAAACACAATCTAGTCCTAAGCTAAACAGAGCTTGTACTAGGCAACTAACATAAATACATATATAACTGCGAATTAAATATTTATATATCATACAAACATTAAGTCCGAACCGGGAATCAAATAAGAGATCTCAAGCATAGTACTCGCATACACTACCACTGCGCCACCGAGGTTCTACCTTTATTTCATCACGTATAACTGGTATAAAGACATAGCATTTATAATGCTAGTTCCATGTTTATCATCAATAATTTTATTTTAACATCGTGGAAACAAAAATATTATTTTCGTCAGGGAATATTGTAGGCCACATAAATAAACAACTTGTCTTTGTATTATGACTTGGCATAAACGAGCGCGCAGTCAAATCCCTTGCTAATTACCTCTTTTGCCAAATGAACCGGATCAGCATGGGAATTGTATTTAAAAAAGGATCGGAACTAATTAACGAGCTCCCTTGCCCGTGGCACCCGGCGGAATTAAAAACGTGGGGTAAATAACGGTACAGGTAAACGAAATAAAGATGTATATGTTTTTATTTTTGAGCACGTTTTATTTATTATTTCAAGTATTTATAAGATTGAATGTACAATATAAATTAAGATATACAATATACATATAACTGGCAATATTGGTTTTGGAAACTTTGATATTCTCTGTCGGAACTGGGTCATATGCTCGTATTTTGAATTAGATTATGTCTAGTTGGTTATATCCTTACTGTTTTAATAAATACAATGAGATTCCAATAGATATTTATTTCGAGATCACACTTCGAATACCCTTTTTGTGTGGGAATCCCCTCGGATACCACCTACTGGTAATTACGTCGGACTAGGATCAGAAACCGCACGAAGTCTCAAGGTACTAGTAGTTGAGCAACGCTTATTCCCTAGAAAGGAAAACATTGAAACTATTATATATTAGGAGCTGCATTTTCCTTGTAAGCAACATGTTTTTACCTCTAGGAAATCACTTATCTTTTGTTATAAGGAGTCAAATTTGTTGTGATGCAAACCAGCAATGTACAAAACAGCCACCAGAGTTTGTAAGTAGGAGTGAACTCCTGTACAAGTTCAAACTTGGCAACTTTCTCTTGAAGTGTAAGCATGACTTAACGTCACCTGTCAAGGACACCCGACGTTGGTAACGTTTAGAGTGCTTCTAAATCTTGATTGGGTTGAAATTTATAATGGCATACAGCTTTATACATATTTTTAAACACAGTACATTGAAACATGAATGATTTATAGGAATATCAAATCATCAGATCTATAGCCTTAATAGTCTACTACTGGACAAACCCTGGATTTTAGTTCGAACGGGCCGGCTTGGACGAGGTGACACTACCGTCTCAGATGATGCAGAAGAAATAGGCCCCTATAATGTGGGTCACCATACTTTCCATCAAGCAGAATTCAGTCCCTTTGGCAGGCTCATATCATATGCTAATCACATGGGTAGATTTTTTTCTTCTCTTTGTAGTAATGTTTCTAGCGTTATTTGCTACTGTTGTTGCTGTTGACTTACGACATCCATAAGATGGTGAGAGTCCATATTATTAATCCGTTACCATACGTACATAAATGGTTAATAGGAATACTGGCCCGTGCAACTTTGTCTGTCTCTCTTTGCAATCATGATGTTAACTATCCTATCTCAAACACATCAGAACAAACACACATTTAAAAAGAAATGTGAAAATCAGTTAGATGGTTTTGGAGTGTATCATGAGCAATGATGCAAGAATTATATAAGTTAATGAGTATAAGAATATTCTACAAGAGCGGCAACACCCTTGGGACTTTTGAACTGCAATTGTCTATGGCAGTGGCATCCCTTTATAGAATATACCGTGGGAGAGCCACGCTTCGGCATGAATGGGCCGGCTCGACCGGAGTGATACCACGGCCTCACAGAAAACCGGTGTGAAACAGCGCTTACGCTGTGTTTCATCGAGTGAGTGAGGATACCGGAGGCCCATACCCCAATCCAACCCCAGGCCGCCATAGTGTGGGTCGCCATGCTGCATTGTTCTTTTTCGCATTGAGGATGGTGACCACCACTCTTGGATTCTGCTCATGCTTTCCATCAGGCAGGGCAGAGTCATTTTGGCAGCTTAAATATATAAAAAAAAATAAAAAAAATATAGTTTTTAGACTTTATTGTTAAATTTTTATTGTATTTTATATTTTAGTGGATTCGTAACACTTGCATCAACTTATGCGAGTCTCTTATTTTTCGTTTACCTTTCACCCGTCTAAAAAGGATTAAAGGACGTTTGACATCTGGTATTGCTATATACAAAATATCCAGCCATTTAATTTAAAACTGAACAATTAACCAATTATATTTGTCATTTGCTTGATTTAATGAGAGCATACTAGATGATAAGGGACTGTAAATTTAAGAGGCGTGCATAATTAACATTGATCTTTCCCAAGCGAGATCTAGTTAAGGCAGTTTGTTCACTGGTAGCGAGAAGCGGGAAATAGTGTTAATAAGGTGAAATTTTCGTAGGTATTAAAAAAACAATTAAAGTGTATGAAATTCATGACAGAGATACGTAAAAGTAACAATAGTTATCTCTTAGTGAAAAGCTTTAATTTTTTGCCGAACCTGTTAGAATAGTATTTAGTGATCCTGATAGCTGAGTCATCGCAATATGGACCAACTTAATAACAGGCATCTTAAAAAACCAGTATTAGTAATAATGTTTTTACTTTGCAATTTGCATCTTTAGCTGACGGTCACTAGTTATTAATAGGTGATCTTGTGATGCCTACCTGACCACTATATGCTTGTTAACCCACTAAAATAAATACTTACACCTTCATCCATATTGGCGTCCGTTCGTGGAAACAGGTTTCCAATCTTTAGTTTTGAATGTGGGCAATAGGATATTTGTGCTTCAACTTGGAGATTTCTGTGAAATTAAAAAAAAAATGAGATCTTGCATAGAGACAGTCAAGATTCGTGTCTTTTAGTACAGTATTTTCAAATATCCTTAAAAACATTTCAAATTTCAAAATATCGCTGAATGTAGAACAAATGTTTACATAACTCAGTCAGTCAAACTTTAGAGCTGTATTTAGTGAAGTGATTACCTAAACTAACACGCAGGTCACTGACTGTACAGCATCTGTCAGGACCGTTTAACTCAGTTGCGAAACTTACGAGGTTTGGTCAAGAATTTAGGTTTGGCTGACGTTGACCGGATAACTAGTGCTCGAGTTACGAATGAGTGCAGTCGACAGATACTGCTAGAGTTGTTTACAATTTACTGCAAATTCTTGCTTAATACTGTTACAGGCTGTAATCTTTAACAGCATCTTTGGAATTAGTGTTTCGTATGTTTATCGAGAATCCTTTAAACTGAGATTAATTTAAGTGATGTTTTTGTAAGGTATGGGGGGCAAACGAGCAGACGTATCGCCTGATCATAAGCAATTTACGCCGCCCATGGGCACCTACAACACCAGAGGTGTGCACAACTGCGTTGCCGGCCTTTGCGGGCTTTCTGTGTGACCGTGGTATCGCACTGGTAGAGCCGGCTCATTCGTGCAGAAGCGTAGCTCTCCCACAAACAATGTTCAAATCTCTCAAGGCGATAATATGTCTATTTTTACAGTATAAGGAGCAAAAAAGAGATATTTCAATTGCTAGACTGATGCTTTTAATCCAATGACAGTACTCTCGTCGTGAGAACTTCTACTGCGCGATGCAGGCTTGGTAGTTTCTTAGTTTTCTTCGATACTCCGTAGTTCGATGTTTCTTCGGTAGATGGCGCTGTCATATATATATGTGGAAGTTGCCACAAAGGGATGAAAAAACTGTTTAAAAATTAAGTTAATTTTGAAAATAGTCATAACAGTTTTACAAGAGGCAAGCCATTATAAGTCGATGTTCACCGGCTTTTGTACTGGTCATGTTATACCACTTTTATTGCATAAAGGTATTTTATCTCTTTAAGTTATAAAATACTTATTTCACTAACTTTTTCAACCGGCTCGTTGGTCTAGGGGTATGGTTTTCGCTTAGGGTGCGAGAGGTCCCGGGTTCAAATCCCGGACGAGCCCAGAAGGTTTTTGATCATCGTCATTTTTATTATTTATTTATTCTTGCACGGGTGGGTGCAAATCGCCACATATTGTTTTATTTAATTTGCCAAATGTTTTACTTCATAAGTCGATGGGACGGTTAACCGACATGACCGAGGAGAGGAATGAGACGCAGGACCGACAGCTTTATATGTTCTTCGTGGTACGAGGATTCAGGCCCCAACTTCCAAACTCCGAGCTGTTATTAAGTATTTCTATAATCAGAAAAACACAATAACACTTTTGGCCTGACCCGGTATTCGAAGCCGTGACCTTTCGATTGGCAGTCGCATATGTCAACCGCTAGATCGAGCAGACGTATCCCCTGATGGTAAGCGACTACCGCCACCCATGGACACCTGCATCACCAGTGGAGTCACAAGTGCATTGCCGGCCTTTGGGGCATTTAATGTTTTGTAGGGACACTATAGAAAAAAATATGTTTGAAGTACATTGTAAGGACAAGAAAGTATGTAAAATAAAAATATGCATATTTGCATACTCTCATTTTATTGTCTACTCTTGTATTTATTGATAAATTTGAATTAATGAAATCCCATTTCATTACACATATATATATATATATATAATCATATTAGTGACCATAATGTCAAATGTGTCTTCTTTCTACATGCTGATAAAGGTACACTAAAACGAAAGGGAATAAACCCGTGTTTTTATTGTCTGTGGTCGGACCACGGCGTTATTTCCCTAGTTGCTAGTTAGTTTGTGTAGGTACATTAAATGCATATATTATATTGACTGTCTTCCATAATTATACCGATATTAGTTAGAAACGGTGCTTTTAATTATTTATAACAATATCTACGGAACCTTCCTGTGGACCTTTTCAGGGTTCCATACCCAAAGGGTAAAACGGAACCCTTTTACTGAGACTTCACTGTCGTTCTGTCTGTCACCAGCCTATATCTCATGAACCGCGATAGTTAGACAGTTGAAATTTTTAAAGATGATGTATTTCTGTTGCTGCTTAAACAACAAATACAAAAAAAGAATAAAATGAGTTTTTAATGGGGCTGCCGCACAATGAACGTGATTTTTTTGCTCATATTTGATCGATATTAAGAACGTCGACACCTGAAATGTATGCTACGGAACCTTTACTGCGCGAGTCCGACTCGCACTTGGCTGATTTTTCTCTAAACTAGTTTCGGGTCGGCTTTAAGTTTAATAGAATACATTACTACGAGCTGAAGCTGAGTAGTACGACTTTTTATATGGCAAAACTCTCTCATACTAACAAGGTATTGTTGAAAATCAGCGCTGTATCGTAAGTGGAGCAGCAATAATCGGTTAATTGACTGGCTCGGTAGCATAGTGGTAACATAAGGAACTGCTGTGCTTGAGGTCTCGGGTTCGATTTCCAGGTCGGACCAAAGGTTTGTTAGATCTGCAAATATTTGTTTCGGAGTTTGGGTGTTTTCTATGAATTATATGCACGTTTTTGTAAATAAAAAGTCTAGATGTATTTCTACCAGTGGTCTAATACGCACACTTCAGGTTATAACACTCGGGAAGTCTTAGGAAAATATAAACTGCCCTGGAACGAGAAACGAAATTGGTCAGAATAAAAGTGGAGCAGTGGAAGAGGTAAAGCGACTGCCATCATTCGTATCATAACCGGGATCGATAACTCAACGTGCTCCGATGTAAGAAATGGTTTGAATAAATAAGAAATGATCATACATCTATAGACAGTCCTAGACATGGTTGTTTAACATTGGCATGTACCACTTATAATTTCTATATATTAATATAATTATGATATATTTTATATTGAGCCTGTTATATTACTGCCACGTTGGTCTAGTCGTTGGCGTAAACGACTGCAGATCGAGAGGTCTCAGGTTCGATTCCCGGGTCGGACTGCTGTTGGGTTTTCTTACAAGAAATTCTTAATAGTAGCCCGGAGTATGGAAGATGGTGGTGTTTGTCGCCGTACCTCGGAAAACATGTTAAGCCGTCGGTCCCGGTTGTCATGAACAATAAACCTAATCATTATTGGGAAGTTAGAACCCTCAAAATATGGTGAAAACTAGTTTAATCTTCATCTCAGTTCACCCACAGGATTGCGGAGACCCGATGCCAGTCGCTCCGTGTAAAAACTGATATTCAAGTAAAACCGGGTGAACTAGTAGCCGACCCCAAATAATCTTGGGAATAATAAAAGGAGGAATATATACATATATATCATCTTCCTAGATCCAGATATATTATTTTTATATATTGAGATACTGATGGAAATGAACACCGTATTCTGATTTAATTAAACAGCTTGAAAGACTTTGTTTACGCTAAAGAAGTATGAATGGAATAAGAGATATTCATATCCAATAAGACTTAATATTCACAATTAAAATAGAATTCATAAAGTAAGATGTAAATATTAATAAATACATGAATCATAATAAAATTTACGAGAAGTAAGAAAATCAGCATAACGCTTCAAGGCGATGTCGATGTATTATGATTCAATCAAAACTTATTAATCTCCTTCCAGATACAGACAGATTAACTAAAGTTATCAAACAAACAACAACCCATAATGTCCCACTGCTGGGCTCGGGTCTCCTCTCAGGAGAGGGTTAAGGCCATACGTCCCCATGCTGGCCAAGTGCGGGTTGGGGACTGGCAAGTTATACGTTGTGGCTACGTAAATCATGCCGTTGGATGTTTTTAAGCCACCCGAAGGCCTCCAACTAAGCTTCACGACTGTTATCGTATGATAACAACCGGGACCGACTGCTTAACGTGACCTCCGAATCACGGAGACGCTCATGGTAACATGCCACCAGCGGTCACCCATCCAGGTACTGACCGCGCCATCGTTGCTTACCTTCGATGATTGTTCTAATCACCGAGTGCAATTGGGCTATGAGTGCCACTACTAAAGTTATCATTATTAAAAAAATACTGAGAGTGCAAACAAAAATAGGAAATGGACTAAGTAGGAGTCGGACTCGCGCAGGAAAGGTTTCGTATCAATATCGAGCAAAATAATAACATTTCGCGTTTGGGTGCCCCTTAAATATTTATTATATTCTCTTTTTAAGTCTCTGAAAATTTTAATGGTCTAACTATCAAAGTTCATGAGATAAAGCTTGATGACTGACGGACGCAGAGATGGACAGCGAAGTCTTAGTAATAGGGTGCCCGCTATACCCTTTGGGTATTAAACCCCAAAATAATAAAGAGAAAATATATTCGAGTCTACGGTCACTAAATTTGAAGATCACCTGGAAAAATTTTAGCTACAGTGCTCCAGAATCATTCTAACGCGTACCCACCGACTGCTGACCATAGGTAGGATACTTTTTTGTTGACGGGGTGGAACATCCCATTGTATCTCCGGCTATGGGACTGAAGAGCCAGGTATGTGTGTAATTCCACTAAGAACCACCCCTGCGGTTTATTTATTTATTTAAATCTTTATGCACAAAAATGACAAAGGCAGACTTAATGCCGTAGGCATTTTCTGCCAGTCGACCTTAGGGCGATGCAGAGTTAACCATGGCATATGCACAGAAGTAATTGTAATTTAAAAAGGAAATATATAAATAAATATACAATAAGTAATACTAATATAATANACAAAGGCAGACTTAATGCCGTAGGCATTTTCTGCCAGTCGACCTTAGGGCGATGCAGAGTTAACCATGGCATATGCACAGAAGTAATTGTAATTTAAAAAGGAAATATATAAATAAATATACAATAAGTAATACTAATATAATAAATAAGCGTTTAAATACATATTTTTACTATTATACATATATAAATATACATTATATAAAATTTAGAATGGAAGGACTTGACCATGTTAAATTAGGTCTCTCCAGAATCGACTCCGCGCCTATTCAGACTCTATCCTGGGGGAAATAGGTAGGTACCTAATATAGATGTAATCATATGCATTGGAAACTACCCTGTCCCGCCCAATAGGCATACAATAATTTCATTTGTTTAAACCTACTTTACGAGTATATAGTTATAAGATTTCGCATCAAGTGTTTGCTAATGATACCAGTAAATAATAATAATAAGAAAATGGATGAGTGCATATATAATAAATTTAAATTTAAAAAATGACAATATTAGTTATAAACATTCCAATGAAAACAGGATGCAAGTGATTGGTGCGAGAGGCGTTACGGCTGTCAGGAAATAGCGAGAGATGTGGAGATTGCATGCCTTGTCAGATTTACTCGTATTTTGTTATATATCATTCTTTAGCGTATAAACCCCCTTAGCTGAAGAATCCACACCGTATATTTATGAGATAAATATCTGTTACAATTGAAAATTATTTTGCCTAGTACAGGAAATTCTTCAGAAGTTTAGGTTTCAGAGCTTCATTCGCGATGATTTGCGCAGGACGACTGGCAGGAGCTGGATGCGAGAAGCCATAGATCGAACTAAGTGGCGTGAAATTGGAGAGGTCTATATCCAGCAGTGGACTGCGATAGGCTGATGATGATGATGATGATGAGCTTCACTGTTAAATTTTTAATGTCTTTTTTTACTTATTTATCATACTCTTTTTTGAATTCTGTATAATGTATAAAATTTCGCCATGACTATTATTCATTTATAATTTTTTCTCCGTTCCTCGAAAAAATATATTTTATACCTCTTGACATTACTTAGATTTTATTTATTTAGTGAATTATTTTTCCTGAAATTCTATCTACAGATTGACTAGTAGCCATAACACTTAAAATTTTGGATTCGCACCATCTAATATTCTCAAATATCTATTTCTTTCAAAAGTAAGATATTTAAAGCAGTTTGTTTTTAGTATAGAGCGTACAGAAGATCAAGTTCCCGAGTGTAAATCCTACTACTTTAGAAGTTGCGATTCCCAGAGATATAGAGGGTTAATTTAAATAAGCGCAACACCTCTTGCATGCAGCTTCACTTCATCAATCCCAACAACATTTGTTCTACGACTTTTTACAAATCTTGATAAATAACCCAAATAAATAAAAAAATAAAATGTTTGCTCCCTAGCTTAATTATTACTCAGTATGTTGGAAAAAATACGTAAAACGACATCGATTTCAAGCGCTTTTTTTAGCCTGTCGATTGAAGTCAAATTTACACTAAAAAAGTAATACTTATCTTAAAATGAATTCAGATTATTCCACATACATTTCCACAAAACAAATATGCGAGGCGAGTGTCGCTGTCTAATGTGTTGCGCGGAGTGACGTCGCACCAAACGGATCGCCTCCTAGCGTCGCCGTCCTCCCGTCCTCCGCCGCTGCTCGGGGCTCGTGCGCCGACAACCTGTAAAAGACCTAGACCTCCTCATGCTGTCGCATATTTTTTTATTAAGTTTCGGTAACTTTACATGCTTGCTCAAAAGCAAGCTAAGAGGAGTATCTTCCGAACCGGCCCATAGTGGTCGAAACATTGTTCTAGCATGATAATAATTACATAAAATCCCTCCGGTCATAGCATATGACGGCCAGTATCAAGAGATCCTCTCCGAAGACTGAAGTGAGAACCCGACACTGCGTCGCCAAGGCAAAGCAAACCATTAACGTGTATTGAGCAGAATCTTCACTGTAGTCGTACGTGATAAACATACAATAAAAAATTTAACACGAATGAAACTGTATTTTGGTACTTTTAAACAATCATAACTTCCAATTATTTTTTTTCGTTTTACCATATTTATTTTATTTAGTTTAACATCCACAACAACAAATTGTAGAAACGCCGGAGCATTCAAGTTTGTTCATCAATTGACAGTTGTTCATCAACTTTCAACAGGGTAATCATATATTCGAAAAATTTAAAAGAAATAGCTTTCAAAGGAATAGGTTTCTCCGCTCAGGGTTCCCCGTTTATTATAAGTCACTTGCATTATTTGCTATCAATAAGAGTCGTTGATAAATTGACTTTTACTAACGCTCGTTGTTTAGAAATTTAAGAAGTTTGAGTTTCTTATGCATCAGTGGGAAGGAAAATTCCAACACAAATATGATGTAGGGGTAACGTGTCATGTGCAAACGACATACTCTTGTGTAGCTGTATGTATAAATAAGTAAAAAAAATGGTTTGTAATTTCAAATTATCAATTTTTTCAGTTAATCACTTGGGGCATAGGCTTCTGGTATCGTCACTAATTCGGTGAAACATAGCGCAAGAGATATTTCACACTGGTCTTCTGTGAGGCCGTAGTACCACACCGATAGAGCCGGCCCATTAGAGCCGAAGCTCGAAGCGTGGCTCTCCCATGGCATTACACATTTAAGGTACAGATCATCTATTTTACAATTGTTTATTGACGATGTGTGTTGTGAATATCTTAATTGTCTGATAATTGAAATAGATTCTTTCAATATATCCTATATTTGCATTGAAGACACAATTTAAAGTTGAATAAAGTGAAAAATGTGTTAAATTTGAAAAAATAAAAGTTATACTAAGATTGTAATAATGATTCAAGCGCATTCAAGTCGATAAAATTATTTATAAGAGAAAATGTTTAAATTTAGAATTCATACTCATTTAAACACAAAATTTATCTCAAAATTATGCTTTACTGCGATACTAAAAAGATCGTAAATTCTTAAAAAGAAGATTAACCCACTAACTTAAAATATATTCAAGAGTCCTACAATAAACCTCCTCCTATGATAAACTTTATTATAAGTTTTATAATGGATAATGCAGGAGGTGTAAATAAAATAATAGGTACAAATTATCTTTTAATATGCTATTATTTTATCAAACTCCGACGCGGAGTATGAGATATAAGTTTTACGTGTCAATCTGTGTGTGTATAATGTATGTCTATGGGTCGTTGCGGCATTATAACTCCCAACAGTACGTTTTGGAGTATTTGTTTTGTCAAAACTAGACTTGGTCGAGTGTTATAAGCTTAGAGTTTCTTAAAAGCGTGTTAAAATTTATAAGATTTAAATTTTTGGATAAGTATATGTGTCTACCCGTGCGAAGCCAGGGCGGGCTGCTGGCACAACAGATAAAATAAGTTTTTATCGATACTAACCTGTAAGAGATACGAAAAGAAAAATTTTCAACTTATAGTACCTAAATTTTGTTCGTAAACTTTCGTGTTCTGTTTAGTGTAAGATTTTATGTCTTAATATAAGATCTACATGATAAAGGTATTTCTTTATAACTTTTGGAATTTAGAAAGGTCTGGAATATTTCTTTAAATAGATTCTAACTTATTGTTGAAAAATGAGATCTGTAATAAATCAATTGAGGATTGAGAAAGCTCGTTTTTATTTTACTAAAATCTATTTTGGACGTGCTTTGGATTTGTACTAAGCTGAAAGCTGCCTTTATCTACTATTGTATGAGGATACGAGACAAACAAGTATTGATTTATATAACAGAAGAAAACCCGACTGGGTCCATATTATATATAAAACATATAAGTATATATNAATAAGGTGATTACGATACATATATATATATATATATATGTATCGTAATCACCTTATTATATAAAATTCAACATTTTGATATCACACTCAATGTATTTTAGATTCAAAAATTCTTGATTTTTTTAATTTTCATCTACCCAGTGTCACTCTCACGACTAAGACGAATCTATTGACACCACTCATATTAAAATACGAGAAGCCATAAGCCTATAGCAAAATATTCCTATAAATTATTAGTTTAGTGGCGAAAATTGTTCGTAATGTTTTGTTTTGCTGGAATTGGTCGTTATAGCCGATGAATATCGTTAAAGTTTCGTCGTTTTCAGTGGTATGTCGCTGTATCCGATGTCGTTATAGATGGTATGTGTACTTATTAGTTTGGATTCGGCCGGGACCTTGCCGTGTCGTTATAAGCGATGCCGTTTTATCCAATTTCAACTGTAGTTCCAGTACTAATATATGTAAAGTATCCCAGGGTTGACATGTTATGTAATATAGACTTATTTCCTCCACTCACATCTAAGGCATCAAATTACTGATTTAGTTCAAACATTTTATGTTAACGTGCCGTGCCGGCCTTGACCGCTTTAAAGTGGAAGACATACGTTCTCGTACTCATTGCTTCGGTTCTTCCTTCCTGTGCCTAGCGGTCAAGACCAGGAACTCACTACCAGCGCACGTGTTTCTTTCCCACTACGATCTCGGGTCTTTAAGCGGGGCGTGAAAAAGCATTTCACCAGGCCGCCATAGTGTGGGTCACCATGCTGCATTGTCCTTCTTCGCATTGAGGATGGTGACCACCACTCTTGGATTCTACTAATGCTTTCCATCAGGCAGGGCAGAGTTATTTTGGCAGTTAAAATACAAAAAAAACCTTCCACATTATGCCCTACCTACGACAACAAGTAACAAATATGTCTTTATTTTTTTAGAATTTATGTGTTTATTTTGCTATGTTTGAGAGGAATACACGTAAGAATCTGCATTTATATGGTTGGCAAAGTTAAAAATTTAAGTCACAAGGAAGTACTTTATAGCACAGGGGCAAAAGAGAGGTCCACTTAATGATGAGTTAGTACCGACGCCTATTTAAGTACGTTTACAACTGAAGAGTCAGCCAAAGTGCGATATAAATACTTAAAAAAGTTTTTTAATCAACTGCGAATGAAGGAGGGTTATGCTTTTTGAGTGTATGTATGTATATTTCTTTGGCAAGCCCTAAAGTCGAAACGGTTTGCCGTATTTTATGTGAGTGGTGTCAATAGATTTATCTTAGTTGTGAGAGTGGTACTGGGCACACCAAAATTATATATAATGTTATGTGTAAAAGGGTGTTGTATATGTGTATGCTCTTGGTATACAATAAAAATTGATAATAATAAGTAAATACTGTCCTTAGAGTATTTTGAGGGCAGGTTTTGAGCTCTAATTTGGTGGCAATATTATAGTCCATTCGCTTAGATACGGTCACTTTGATTGCGCCGCCGTCCGACGTGCGGCTTGTTGTCAAAGGGACGCCACTACGACATCAAAGAACCCGCCTGCCGTGTACACTCACAAGTGAGAGTAATTTGTCTGTTTACCCTGATGTATTAATTAATATAAAATACATATTCGTAATTCACAACAATAATCACAATTGCGTGCGGGTATACCGAAACTATCTAAACGAATGGACTATAAGGTATGCTTGTATGGCTTATAGCTACCCAAATATATGCAAAGTTATGGGCCGGTACAGACGAATCAGTTATTTTCGATCTACTGTCCACACTAACACCACAATTATCCGTAATAGCTATTCCTTAACAAAACTTCTATTTAATTTTCCTTTTAATTTACTGGAAGTGTTTTGAAATAAAAAACCTTTTCTCAAATATTTGTTGGTAAAAACCTAGCTATTAATTGTATGCTCTTTTTCATGGAGTCCAGGGAAAGCAGATCATAACAATGTAGGTGTTTCATTCTCTATTTTACGATTGACGAGACGACCTGAATGAAAATATTTGCCCTGGAAAGGTATCGAATGAACGACGACTAGTTAACCATTCAGAAACACAAGCAAGATCAAAAATTCACCTCAAAATTGGTTTAATAACCTGTACTAAGCTGCTTCCAATTGACTTCTAATTAACCTAAATTAATGATTTAAACAACTTCTAAAGCAGACCCATCTTTCTTAGTTGTGATACTTTGAAATTATGTTTACCGTTTGAACCCGTCAACGCCGGTCAAGAATAAATTATGTAGTCATCACGGCAATTAAACTTTAATAATTATTATGAGGGTCTTGTTAATTTTGTTGGTCGTATAATCAACGACATTATTATTTATGAAGGGACATAGATATTAAATAAGGTAATAAGGTGGGGTATAGACGCATAGATGTGTCTATATGTGCTTTGTAGACTACGGACCCGTGTTGAAAATGGATTTGTACGGCATCGGTTCCACACAATTTCAATACCTCTTCTAATACATTGTTCCACAACGCTGTAAAAAAATCATTTCACAAAGTAGAAAAGTGGAGGGTTGTTACTGTGGAGACTTCCACATACAGCGGCAACATATGAAAGCGCCATCTATCGAAGATACACTGAACCACGGAGTAACGTAGTGTACGAAGAAGCTACCAATCCTGCATCTCTCAATAGAAGTTCTCGAGTCAATTAACATATTATATTCAACTTCCCAACATCAACCGTTGGGCAGTGGCCCGCCAGACATGATCACTTCGCCTGGTCGGAGGATCTTCTCTTTGTGTTGGAGGGACATGTGACCCGTTCCTACACAGTGATAATCCCAACGTGATCAGAAGCAACCTTCATTAAAGCAGAGCAGCAGCGACCCCATCATGTTCACTCTCACAGCGATGATCGTCAAACAAGTCTCAGCCAGGCAGTAACCTCGACCTCAACAGGGATACACCGTAGGCAGGAAGCGACCGCTCCAGCGATGTTACCGCTATAGCATCATTAGCATCTAGGCACAGCGCACTGCATCTACGGTCTATATTAGCAGAGCATCTCTCTCTATGTAACCTTCGGTCTATGTAACCTTCTACGCAGGGGCCAGCCACTACGAATCAACCGCCCAGTTTTACTGGGGAGCTCACCGCAGCACCACACACCGCATATCATCCTGGCTTTACTTTACTTTACCTGGATCTGTGGACTACAGTACCGACTCACTGGGACTAGCGGCATTCAGTTCCGACTCACTAGGACTTGCGACAATCAGTTTCGACTCACTGGAAGTACTCACTCCTGGTACTAGCAAGCTCTGCAACGACTGACTCATCCAGATATCGACCTCCGGTCTTGGAGGAAAGAGCAGAGGTGCCTACCACATGCAGCGGTAACATAAACATATGACAACGCAAATTGTTACTAGGGTAATTACATTAAAAAAAATATGCTTGGATATTATTTAGGGAAAACAAAACATGTATGGCATACCAAACCATTTATTGACGCTAACATTTTTGTACTTTAAATAAAGATTATATGATAATGTATATACAGCCGTACCAATGCAGTAGAAATATATATAACTATTTTATATTTGTACATTTCTAATATGTATCAAATCGCCACGTTCTTAGTATAGAAATACATTCCAAGTTATTCAAAAATTAGAATATGAATTACTCAAAAATCTTGTAAATTGCGTTGTAGGATACCGCTAGATTAGTAGGGATACGACCAATACATTATTAAATTAAAGCGTCGGACAAAAAGGACAAAAACACATTTACGGGTTTGACCCTTTCGGAAGCCCTTCTCAATGGGTGCTAAGAAATTTACTACCGGGTCCGGATTACCGAACATGTATAACCGGATTTTCAAATCCGTTTGCGGGTTTTACGCTAAGATTATTGTTTTATTTGTTTATTCAGATCTTAATGTAAAAACAGTCTTTATGTAAATGTGGTTTGGTCAGAGATTGTTAATACATCCCTTTATGAAATATTCATGAATGAATAATGTAATCGGTATTACTTTATATACTCGTGTTTTACAATTTGTATATTAAACTGGCTGACCCGGCGAATTTCGTACCGCCATATTTATTTCTGTGAATATTTTCTAAATTTCCGGAAGTTGGTTGGAAGTTAAAAATTAGGTATAAATGTATTTTTTCATTCCACACCATAAAAAAACCAAAAGAAGCTTTTCCTAATACTAACTATTAAATTTTTGGGGTGAAGCACCCTTAATACTTAGAGGTGTAAAAAATTTTTATAAACTTATTCTCAAACCTACTGAACTATAAAATGTCATCAAAATCGGTCAAGCCGTTTTGGAGGAGTATAAACACAAACATTGTGAAACAGGTATTTTATTTTTATTATATTTAGTTATTTTAGACATAGTATTATTCTTTTATGAAATAGGGGCTAACGAGCAAACGAATCACTTGATGGTAAGCGATTACTTGGAATTTGACTAAATTTACTAGTACCCAGCTTATTGACAAAAATATACGCTCACTAATTGTCTTCTTTCACGAAAGTACTCTCAAAAACTGATAGAAACCAAAAAGATAATTTATTTATCAAAAATAAATAGAACAAGTAATACAACCGGCGCTATCGAAATCGAAATAAGTTCGAGTCTGTTGTAAACTAAATATTAACATTTTAATTTTAATAGCGAGTTAAAAAGGTTACAGTTGATACTATCTCAGTAGCGTTCATTACTGGCTCAGCGTCTGGCCCCAGCTTTACTTAGGTTTTAAACCTAACGCCTGCAGGAAATATTTTCATTAACTGCTTTAATGGATGCAAACCACGTTTTAATAATATAATTTAACGAAGACAGCTTTCTACGAGTACTTCAACAACGCTTATCTAATCTGTATAAATATAGTTTTAATAGCATAGTTCAAATTAGAAGACCAGCAATACACTTGTGTTCCTTGCAAGTAATGGTGTCTACAAGCCGTGATAGTCATTAAAAAGCTCGTCGTCCTCCAAACGTTTTCCCTGACCAGGTTAGGTTTGGTTTTCATTGGATATCGATAGCACAAGTTTTAAGCGATACTTATATGAGTTCTGTAGGCTGGTTGCTGCCAGACTTATTGAGGGTAGAACAATACAACGATTACCACCAATTTTCGTATAGCATTCAGCACCGATAGTTTAACGTGCTATCCAAGACACAGAGAGGACTCGACATGTTAGAAATGATCACCATCCGTTTATTAGGATTTTGCCTAAAAACCATTTAGCCTCGAGGACTTCAGTCACGAATAAAACTATTATCGAGGATTCCTTATAAATCTGTAGGTAATAGTATTTTTTTCTTTATATGCGCTGTAAGGCGTTATATTTCAAGATTATGAGTTCACGGAAAGTACCCTGTAGGTTTTGATTCCCTTGCGCGTGTCGGAAATTTGCAGCATAAAGGGCTGTATCTTTTGCTTGCCTGCCTGCTTGCTGCTGCCTTGGTTTAGGAATTTTAAAATTTTCACAGCTCCTAGAGACTTTGACAAGATATGTAACTTATCACCTTCACGCGTTCCTGAGAAAAGGGGTCTTAAGAGACTGACAGACTGACAACAAAGTGATCCTATAAGGGTTCCGTTTTTTTCTTTTAAGGTACAAAACCCTAAAAATATCTAAATTTGTACCCAATAATTAAATCTTTGCCGTACAAACACCAAGTATTATTAGTAGCAAGCAGTACAAGAGTAATGCATGTACTGTTACTAATAATAATTTTTAAACTGAGTAACTATGGGCTATTATTTTGAACAAGAAATCATTTGACCGTAGTAATAACTATTACACTCACAATAATACGGTCATTGACTTTGTATTCACATCATTCTATTTTAAACAAAACTTTCGCTGCTAATAGTTATTTAGTTATTTTAGTTTAGAAATTGTAACTGTAATATTATGTTCTGAGAATCCAATAACATAATCATAATATAATAATTGGAAATGTTGGATTGGGGATATGGGCCTTGGTATCCTCATTCACTCGATGAAAGCGCTGTATCACACCGGTTTTCTGTGAGGCCGTGGTATCACTCCGGTCGAGCCGGCCCGGTAGAGCCAAAGGTCGAAGCGTGGTTCTTCCACGGCATTACATATTTCTGTACAGATTTAAGGTACCGTACATCGATTTTACAATTGTTTATCGATGTTTTCTGTGTGTGTTGTGAATATCTTAATTGTCTTTCAGTAATAATATATTTGTATTCAAGGTATAATTTAAAGTTGAATAAAGTGAAAAGGTGTTAAAGTTGATTGAGTGAAAAACGATGCACCAAACTTTTTGAAACTTTGAAATTTATAGGTCTAGTAGAGGACTACAAAACTAGTATCAGGAAGGAAAACATCACAGAAATTCCTACTACAGAAAACTGCTATACACAAGTATATCTCGTCTCCAACTCTCTCCTACCAGCCATCATGGGCAAACCAACCAACCATTCAAGTCGAAAACATTATCTACTGGACATAGGTGTCCCACAAGTCAAGACTTGTCTGGAAAAAGGAAAGTCGTTGTGGCAAGCCACAACGACTTTCCAGATAATAATACCAGCTGACCCTGATAAAGTCACATAACTTTATCTGCATCTCATATCTTTTCCCTGATGTTTATCTCCAATCAGTCTAAGCAATGCCCAATGATGCAGAAGTGTCACTAAGCCGCCATGGTGTGGGTTACCATACTGCAATGTTGCATTGTCTGGATTCGCCATGAATACGTTGACCACAATTCTTGGATTTTGCTTTTTTTATGTATAAGCTGCCAAAATGACTCTGCCCTACCTGATGGAAAGCATGAGCAGAATCTAAGAGTGGTGGTCACTATCCTCGATGCGAAAAAGAACAGTGCAGCATGGTGACCCACACTATGGCGGCCTGCTGAGATGCTTTGTCACGCCCCGCTTAATGGACCCGGGATCATAGTAGGAAGGAAACACGTGCGCTGGTAGTGAGTTCCAGGTATTGACCGCTCGGCACAGGAAGGAAGAACCGCTTATGCTTTCCACCAGGCAGAGTAGAGTCATATTGGTTCGTCGTGAACAAAAACATGACATGAGAATTATTATCATTTATTTATTTATTTATTCAAAGTCACATTCAAAGTATTAGAATAATAAAAATAACAAACATTGGGCACCATTTCAAGCTACAATTTTTTTAAGTGCGGTTTGTACTTAAAAATGTAAGACCTGAGAAGTAGGTACCAGCTACCTTCCAGTGACACAGAATTGTTAATCATTGCAAAATACAAGTAACATAAGTTCACACTATTTATGTTACCTTACTTAAAACATACAAAAACATGCATATTTAGACGGGAAATCAAATAGATATAAATGATATAATATACGTTATAATAGATAATGTTTGCAATTACAAATAGAAATTTGGTAAAAATAGAGTTAATAAACATCTAATTTTGAGATTTTTCCACCATTAAACTTGAGGTCTACGACTACAGTGCTTTTACTTACAAAATTTTCGACGCGTGGGTTATTCTCTCTCTTATTCGAATCACAGAAGTATTTATCAATCGTAAAAAAGTAATAACCAGAAGTTCGTTGAACAGAAAAACTCAATTAACCACAAAACTTGGTCTCGGAGCTTTCCCAATTAAATATTAAAACAAAATACTTCAGAGCCTTAATTATGTCACAGCCACAGAAATGTTATGGTTGCCGCGTAAATAACTGACGATTAAAATGTCGCACAAAATTGCTTGTAAATGGTGGAACTTAGTCAATTACATATTTCAAAACAGCTGTAGAATTGCCCCATACTTAGAGTAAATATGTTTGTTTGTATGTACACTACATACTTGGTGCTACATATTTCGTATTTACTGAGCCCTGTACCCACGGTACAAAGATGTAGCGTGAATTGTATCGTTAAAAATTGTAGCCTATGTGTTATGCTGGTGTATAAGCTATATTATTGTAAAGTTTCATTAAAATACATTTAGTATTTTTACGTGAAAGAGTAACAAACATCCGTCCATACTTACAAACTTTCGCGTTTATAATATTAGTAGGATAACATGTGAACATAATCCTTACCAGTAAGAAATATGTTTGTCTGTTAGAAATTGCCTTCGAACGATAAGGCTGCCACTTGTACCTACATACCTTGGTTTGGTTCTTTTTGTATTGTATTTATTTGTTTTTCGATAAAGTTATTAATATTATTCTTATTAGAATTTCATTTTAACTAAAGGGGTGCACGGAAGCCGTGTTTAGAATACATAAGAGACTATACACGTGCTTTATTCTTAAAGATTTAAACAGATGTATACGAGATAACCGGATACCTTTATGTCTAAATAAAACAATCAACCCAACGGTTTGTTGATTCGATTCTCATCCAGAATTGTGTGTTAGTACAAGCTTTTATTACTTGTTAATAAAAACAATAACTTTAAGCCCTTTAATTTGATACCCATTTTGTGTGGGTTGTTCAGGAATATATACGCCGCTATTTTGTTACGGTGGCCATTTTGGATTAATAACAATACTGATAAAAAATAATTTCATAGTCACTAAAGGTATATTTCAAATTTCAGCTCAATTGGAAGTCGGGCAGTGGATCAAATTTACCTTGCAACATTTGATTACAGAGAAACATCGGGACTGGTGAAACTAAATAAAAGCTTGTAAAATCACATTACTTAAACTTTTTTTGGTTTACCATTTTATTTTGACACAAAATTTAGCTAAGACCGCCAAACTTACTGTTCCCGAGTCTGAACCCCGACGTGCCTCGGGCCACTCACTGTTTATAGATGTTTATAGTTATTCTAGTAGTAGAGATAATCCAACATGGGTATATATAAATAGAAATAAATTGTAAAGGCTATGCTTCTGGCAATCAGCCAGAAAGCCCTACACACTGGTGTTATTTGCTTTCGTACAACAAGGCCACTATTTACGAGGATACCTACTGTGCATTTTTTTATTTCTGAGTTGAATATAATTTCTTTACTGACTTTATTTAAATTAGTACAGATTTTGGGTCATAAGTAACGGCCACGTGAGTCTGGACAACGGCTACATTAAACAGTACCCGTTGAACCTTCTCCACATTGGATCGCACTGTTGTCTTGTGTAACTACATCAAACAATAGAGATATAACGACCAAGTTTACATTATTTCTCAATTCATCGATATGAAGTTGGATGTACTCAGTCTTTGTATGAAAAAACAATAATATAACATACAGAAATTACGTGATATCCTATGTACGCAATGTTGGCTACAAACAAATTGATGACATTAGAAGTAAACAAACAAACGGGAGATGGGATCTCTGATGTTTACTACAGTAAGTTAACCAGCAAGTCAAAGGTCAGTATTGTGTTTGCAGCCTTTCAGTACTTGAACAGAGTAAGAGATAAAATGAGGGGAAAGTTTGAGCTTCTTGTGTGAACTCATTCAAAAGAATTGCTTAAAACCGATTTATCAACAACCGGTCTCAATTTCTTTTAAAGAGACTTACTCGTAGCTACATAGTAACTACAGTTGTAATTAGCATAGCGTCGTGTTGACGTAGTACAAAAGTGTCATATCGCATAGTCCTTTTAGTATTCCACAGCTGTCTTAGTCAAAATAAATAAATATGACATCAAACACACAACGCCATCTAGTTTGGGACTAGATGGCGTCCCAAAGTAGATGACGATGTGTGTTAGTTAGCTAAGTAAGCATAGCTTGTGTTATGGGTACTAAACAACTGATATAAATATATATTAACTTTTTTGTAACTAAATACATATTATACATATAAATACATAGAAAAAACAGAAACTCTGAAATAAATATTTGCGGATCGTACAAACATTTGGTTTGGCTCAATTCACTTTCCACTATCGCAAATGCATTTATTTTTATTATTATATTTTTAAGGCATTCATAGTCCAGTTTCACTCAGTCGTTAGACACAATCACTGAAGGGAAGCACCGATGGCGTTGTCAGTACCTAGATGGTTGACTGCTGATGGCATGATACCATGAGCGTCTCCGTTATTCGGAGGTTACGTTAAGCAGTCGGTCCCGATTGTTATCACAGGATCACAGTCATAACAGTCATAAAGCTTAGTTGGAGGCCTTTTGGGCGGCTCAAAAACATCCAACGACAAGATTGCGTAGCCACAACGTCGTCCTGCAAGTCCCTTACCCGTACTCGCCAGCGTGGGGACGTATGACCTTAACACTCTCTTGAGAGGAGCCTCGAGCCCACCAGTGGGACATTATAGGTTGTTTATGACTATATTATGTTTAAACCATGTGATTTAAAAATGAAGTCATTCATTTATATTTGTAGGCTTCCTACTAACATTTACGTTTCCAAATTGTCATCTAAGCTAAGGAGGCAAATAGCATACAATCCCATTTGCTTGGAATAGCATGTACAGAACGTTACCTACAGTATTTTATTTTATACAAAGTCATCTACTGGATACATTTTTTCTTTTTGTTTTAAAAACTGCAAGGCCAACGATTTCTTTTGTAACTATTTAGATTGTATAATCATCTCTTGGTTATATCTTGGCTCATTAGCTGTAAATACAAGACTCATAGACACTTCAGATGGTCTAGATAGATACACTTATTCCAAGTGCATGCGATACCAAATTTAATTTAAAATAATCATTATTATCTTAAATAAATTCATTTGTTATTGCAGCTAGGATGTACTAAGAAGCTGTCTGGTAATCATTATAAATTCGTAGTCATGATTAAGTAATCCAGATTACTTTTTCGCAATGCAGTGCATTAAAAAGTGCATTACATTAACAATTTATATTGTGGTGTATTCTAATGGACATTGAAAAAAAATGAAGACATAATTACCACACCACCGATTTCAATGCAATATTTTTTCTGGTGAATTGTAGTCATCAGCAGTGGACTATTGATGTCTATCAGTATGAATACTCATAATTAAAGGTCTTTGTCTGCTAGTGGACTACTGATAGCAGTACTCCACTGGTAGACAAAGATCTTAATTCAATTTTTTTTTCTTTATTTATTTAACTTTATTGTACACACTTAACAGATAGAAAAAAAAATTACAACATACATATGTGATGGTGTTTGGTGGTCTTATCGCTCATGGCGATCTCTTACAGACAACCTTTATACGGATAATTTGGTGACATTAATATGGGTGCCAGTAGTAGAGTGCACAATACTCAGATCTGTTTAAATGTGATTAATTATAAAAAAAAACCAAATTTAAAATATTTAACATTCATATATAAATACACATTATTACTACTCATATATACATATAATACATATACTATCATCATCATCATCATCATCAGCCTATCGCAGTCCACTGCTGGACATAGGCATCTCCAATTACACGCCACTTAGTTCGATCTATGGCTTCTCGCATCCAGCTGCTGCCAGCCGTCCTGCGCAAATCATCGCTCCACCTGGCCTGTGGACGTCCTGCACTACGTTTGCCGAGACGCGGTCTCCACTCAAGAACTCGTTTACCTTAATATATATATAACTTATGATCGACTGCACCAAATTGGATAATACCTTTTTTAAGTGTTTGTTGTTCTGAGGCCATGGTTTGTATATAAAAAATAACAAATAAATATAATGGACACCTGTAAAATATAACGGAGTAAGGTAAACTTTATTGTACACCAATTGATACGGTTATACATATATAGGAGCCTAATACTATATTGACTATAAACAAATCGCGGCCTTATAGCTAAAAACAATTTCTTACAGGCTTGGCGGCAGGATAAGATTGAAACTCCGACATTCATGTAGTAAATAAAATAGCAATGATTCAACTAAACTCCCATTGCGTTACTAAGGACCAGAGCACCTGTATATACTGCACCACGTCCGCCACTTAAAAACCTACTGAAATCAGAACTATAATCAAACAATGCTTCCTTAAATAAATTGTAAAGTTCAAATTCATGACTTTTCATTCGATTCTTTAATTTCTAATAATTAAACCAAAGTTTTGAAGATTTTTTCTATAACAGCCATGAATACTAATCGGGACTGCTCTTGAACAAGGAAGGTTTTAATAGGAAGACTACAGCAACATTTATTCTTCGTTTTTTCATGATTTTTACAAATTTTGATTATAATTTACCGCCCACGTATATTTCGAATATCGTGGTAATTGTTTTTCTTATATATAATGTAGCTTTCTATTGGTAAAATAACTTTCAAAATCAGTTCAAGAGATCCAGAGATTACCTCGAACAACCTCATAAACTTTACCTCTTTATAACATTAGTAAGGATTTGACTGGTCTAGTGATCTGGCTTAGTAGAAAATGACACCTGGGGCAGTATACCATGGGGATCTTGTGTCAACTGCGGTGAATTTTCCTGAGTTTAGGCGATTCTGCCATACATACTAAAGAAATCAAATATAGTTACACCTAGGACCCATAATATTTAATCCGTGGTGCTTTCCGGTTTTAAAAATGTGTCTGCCTATTTTGACTTCATTTTGTCTCCGGCTTTGCTAAGGAGGGCAGTGGACTTATTATATTTCCAACTCCTCCTGTTTTCTTCTGATTAATTTTGTTGCGGGTTCCAAAATTCCCAGAAAAAATTAAACTGTCAAGTTAAATTTTTTCTGGGACTTCTCGAGTGTCATAACTCGGTGTGTTCGTGGGTCACTGCTGTTGATCCTGGTATAAAACAGTAACAGTGGTGGGCATGTGGGTGGGATTAGTCCCATTAGTAGTAAATGATCTTCATTGCTAAGATGAAGAGTGATCGTTTTCCATCCAGGACGAATAACTAACTGTGTGATGAATGCGATCATTACTTTTCTCTGTCAGAGTGTGCTTTAGCCATATGTATGTTATTGAAAATATTGAGATATGTTTATTAACAGTCAAATTGGCATAATGACTAATTACGAAAAACTATTATCTGATGTTCGGAAGTATCTTCTATTGTCAAAAACAGTAAAATATCTACAAAAAATAAAGTTTTAGAAGGAAAAAAATTGCGATATAAATTTTAAGTTTAAAATGCTTGGTGGTGTTATGGCGTCTCTTTGTGACAGACACGACGTCATCATATATTGGTCAACCAGTGACAATTATAGCTCTTAAAAACAGTATAGTAATCGTCGATTTCTACGAACAAAGTGAGCTTTATACATACCTAACGTAACTTGGTCCGACTGATGCTACACTGAACATTGCTGTAATTTGTAGTTTTATTTTTGTTAATTTACTATTAATCTCGCTCTAAATATGAAAATACATATAAGTTTTATACTCTATGAACCCCATTTCCACAGATATATATTTTACGTAATTTTCGTGATTCTTGGTTACTGTCATCATGCCTATTGCGACAAAAAAACCTGTGCCTAGTTTATGTGACATATGCCATTAGCATTACAAAGTATCACAATCAATTGTATTTTTTCATATTCGAAGCATAACAAGCTTTTGTTTATGAAACCGAGTCAATGAAACATGTCAATCAAGTCAACAATTTCATTCTCTTAAACAAAAACAAAACAAACATATCTTGCTAATCTTAATAATCACATTCATTTCTATGACTAGTTGATCACTGCATAACAGATTCTGCGCAAGAGCATATAAGAAAGGAACGCATGCGCAGTGTTGGTTCTAATTCTACGCCAAACGCACGCGCAGTGTAAACTGACGAATATGGAGTTGCCGGTACGTTTCATGTGAATGTTTTTGTGTATTTTATAAGAAAACAAGTGAATATCTATTGTTTTTTTATTCGGTCTTAGATTAGTATGCATTTTATAGTTATTTGTGGCCATTTATTTTTATCGGCATTTATTTTTCAAGTTGAGTATAAATTTAACGGAACTTTCGGCTTTTATAAAGTAGAATTGTTGAAGCAGTGGTGGCAGCGTATGCATACTGCTGTGCTAAGGTCGCGTGTTCGATTCCGGAGATTGATCCCGTGATCATTGTATGTCATGCAAATTTGTTTCGCAGTTAAGGTATTATCTATGTATGATATGTATGTATTTACAGACAAGTATATAAGTATTCTATTTAATTTCTTTTATGGTGCAAGCTGTACTTAGTGTCAAATTGGATGGCGTTATGTTCCAGATGTTCAAAATATTTGTTATTATTTTTTATATGTTGTGGCTGTCTTACCTATAGATACAATACGGACATATCCTTAATCTAAATAAATAAAAATGAATCATCGAAATGTTTGTACGCGCATAACTTCCGATCGACTGCATCAAATTGGATATTTTTTTATTTTATGTGTTTGTTATAGTCAGGACAAGGTTTGTATAGAAGAAACTTATCATAATACCGAAAATGTTATATTTTAATCCGTGAGAAACTAAGGCGGGTATAAATACTAAAACATTTTTGTTTTCCGAAATTTCTTAAATATTCACGGAAATAAGTATGACGGTGCAAAGTTCGCCGGGTCAATTAGTTAATAATATAAGTACGACATTTCAATACTAAACGAAAAAAAGGATTACAAAGTTAGTACATGAAAGTTTTATTTGTGTGACTATAATAATAGGCCAAGTGGGAATCGGACTCACTATGCCTCGGAGACTATGTTATCACGGTCCAAGTTGTCATGAACGCCTATGACAATTGTCGTTGGGAACTCAGTGCCCTCAAATATACTGACAACTAGTTCAACCTTCGAATTCAGTTCACCCTCAGGTTTGCGGAGGTCCGATGCCAGTCGCTCCGTGGAAAAACTGATAATCAAGTAAAACCAGTTGAACTAGTAGTCGACTCCAACTAACCCTGGGAATGTAAAAGCTAGGAAGGCGAGGTACCATACCATTATCTTTACATTTCAAGCGTTTACCTATTGCTGTTGTCAATATCGAGCAAAAACATCCTGGTTGTTACATGGGAACCCCCATAAATATGTATTTCGTTTTTTGTATTTGTTGTTATAACGGTAACAGATATACATCATCTCTGAAAATTTCTACTGTCTAACTATCACGGTTCATGAGATATAGACGAACGGACGGACAGCGAAATGTTACTAATAGGGTCTCCTTTTACCCATTGGTTAAGGTACCCCAATAAAGACATTTAGTTAGCCGTTATTTCAAACTTGTAACTTAAGAATTTTCATATAAGTATTGACACGCGCATTATTTAAGTTTTTTAAAATCAGCACTACCTAGCTATGATTAAAAAATAGTAATAAAGTAGTAAGTAAAATAGTAGTAGAATATTATTAAATGAGTTTATAAGTAATTAGTAAGTCAGTTACTTAAAGTGTAATTATGAAGTTAAGTCGCATTTTAAATGAACTTTTTAATGGTTTAGAAAATTGTATTTGGCCAGCACCGCGTTACACTTTTCATGCTTCTTTTTTTAAGTATGGGCCTGCCGAAGTGACTCTACTATGTCCAATGGAAAACATAAGCAAATTAAATTTCTCAACTTTCTATCGTGCAATTGCACGAAAAACTAGATAATTGTAGATAATACTAATCTCACACATTTCACATATAGCCTTGTGATCCCAAAGTGGACAGAGCTTGTATTATATAGCACTACCTACTTAATATTACAAAGAAGTAAAGTTTCTGACTTTGTATGGTTGTAGGGAGTAATCTTTGGAAGTACTGATCCGATCCCGAAATTTTTTTCACTAATAGAAAGCGACAATATTCAGGTGCGATATAGGAGCGATATTTTATAATGATCAAACAATAGATCCAGTTAAAAATAATAGCTGCTAATAAACTTATACTCATACTGGCTGACCTGGTTCGTCTGCATCTCTTTTCTATTATACTCGACTCCTTTTTCTGTTATGACACGCAAGCAAAACACACATTAAAAAATCGTGAGAATCGGTTAAATAGTTTCGGAGGTCGGAACACGTGACACGAGAACTATAGATAAGATATATTTATATGATATTTCTTAACGTCATCAATCAATCATCAACAGCCCACAATGTCGCACTGCTGGGCTCTTCTCTTCCCCCTCACACGTGAGGGTTAAGGCCAACTGCCTCGGTGGTGTAGTGGTAGCGTATGCGACTGCTGTGCTTAAGGTCTCGGGTTCGATTCCTGGGTCGGACCAAATGTTTATATAATCTGCAAGTATTCGTTTCGGAGTTTGGGTGTCTTCGATATATAATATATATGTATTTACAAAAAAAAAGTATAAATGTATTTATATCAATTGTCTAGTACCCATAACACAAGCTCTGCTTAGCTTGGGACTAGATGACGTTGTGTGTTAGATGACCAAAATTTTTATTATTATTAATTGTTTATTTGTTAACGTATCCAACATTATTTAAATCACAACCGAATAAAATGTAATGTGCATTAAACAATCACTTGTGTTGGGTGAGTAACGAACTGACTAACTGCAGTGGTAGCGAATGCGACTGCGGTGCAAGTGGTCTCGGGTTCGATTCCTGAGTTGGACCAAATGTTTGTATGATCTGCAAATATTTGTTTCGGAGTTTGGGTGTTTTCTATGTATAATATGTATGTATTTACAAAAAAATAAGTATATCAGTTGTCTAGTACCCATAGTACAAGCTCTGCTTAGTTTGGGACCAGATGGCGTTGTGTGTTAAAATGTCTGAACATATTTATTTATTTATAACTCTAGCTTAGCAGTCAGAACTATAAACCACAAGACCAACATATTAGTAATGTTTAACTAAATATCGCAATATTGTGTGAACATTTAACAATCAACAAACGATATTTGTTATCCGATTATTGATCTGGGAACTCGTAATGTTAATGAGGTACGTATCATAATGAAATAAAAATTTGTTTTGCATTCTCCGCTGTTGCGTATAATTCTGTATGGTACATTTATAAAAAAAAAAATAACTAGAAATGTTAACTGTTTGAGTTTTAGAACTTTTATCTTGTGAACATATTGTGGCAGGCTCATGTATTTAAAATAAAAGAAATACACGACGTCAATATCTTCCTAGCCTTTATTATTCCCAAGATTTGGGGTCGGCTACTAGTTCAACGGTATAACCTGAATATCAGTTTTTACACGGAGCGACTGGTACCTGACCTCCGCAACCCTGAAGGTGAACTGAATCCGAAGGTTGAACCAGTTGTCAGCATATTCGAGGGCACTGAATTCCCAATAACGATTGCTATAGATTTTCTTGGCACACTGCCATATTCAATACTCCAGCCTGCTATTAAGAATTCCTTGTAAGAAAAACGCAACAGCAGTCAGACCCGAGAATCGAACCCGAGGCCTCTTTATATGCAGTCGCTTACGCTAACCACGAAACCAATGAGGCAGTCAAAACAAATACGCGATGTGTGATAGGAAAATACAGAATTCTCCGTGTATTTCATAATTGTATTGCTACGATTGATGCAAGAGTGCTATGAATCGAAGCTCTTATATAATAATATCGTTATGTAAGTCGATGTACCTACCTACCGGTTCATAAGGACAGGCTTACGCGCGATTAAGATAGGAATTGGGCAATATTATTGACAAGTGATAGCGACACCGTATACAATTTTTAAGATCATTATAAATATATATTATTTTGAATAGGACAATTTATTAGTAAAGTGTAATATTTTTTCGTGTGGTGACGAATTAAATGAGCACTGTCACCCCACTATTAATCCTGTAGGTGTCGATTTGAGTCGATATTAATTAATGACCTTACTGGTGAATTTAGTAAATTTTATTGTCACAACAAAGGAAATCGAACGCGAATGATTTTGATTTCAAGAAAATATTACGCCATCTTGTTGACAATAATGACAACTTAATTGTGATCCATGTCTTTTTTTGTAAACTAAAAACCAAATTAACTTTTAATGTTGTATAATACTGGGAATTTAAAATGTTATAAATTTTAAATAAACACAAAACCAATCCCTACTATGAAATACGCCAGGCGGTACAAAAGTCTCATACAAACCTGCCATTGTCCTTTGATGACGATACAAATTTTTAACCCCACAAAAAAAGAGGTGTTAAAAGTTTGACGCCGATGTCTGTCTGTTTGTCTGTGTGTGTGTGTGTGTGTGTCAGTGTATGGCATCGTATCTCTAAAACGAATGGACCGATTTCGAAGCGGTTTTTTTTTTCATTTAAAAGCCAGTTTCTTAACTATATATGGTTAATATCGGTCCAGCAGTATAAGAGTAGCAGCTTCTTTTCCAATATAATGTCAGGCATTTTTAAAGTATGATTGCTTAAGAAAGATTTGTTTTAATTTTCATTTTTACTTGTTTGAAACATGTATATGCGTCAATAACTAAATGTTTATCGTTTATTACAACTCCAAAACTGGTCTTTTTTGACATTCAAATAATCAGTATTAAAATCGCTAATCAAATTTCACAGATATTACTACTACTGCTAATAGCAGTTAGCGGAATTCTATCCAAACTGACCACTGAGAAGAGTCCTGTATCTGGACAGACCACCAAACGTGAGCTTCTTGAAGGAAACTTTGGAGTAAGGACTGCAGTCTTGAACAAATATGGTAAGTTATTTAATACTTTAAAACTTTGGCTTTCAAGTTCTTAAATGACTTAGTTACGTTCAGAAGATTAAGCTGATTTAAAGCTTTTATATAAAAACTACAGCTGGCAGTATTACAAACAATTGCTTACTTTTCCATAATCCTCTCCTGAGAGGAGACCCTTTTTTATCCGGGCAAACCCCCACGAGCCCGTCGCCCTGCCGGGGTTCGCGGCGGGACGGTGCGTCGTAATCGGACCAACTAAAACCACTCGGTGTGCCACTCTGCGCGTGAGAAAGGGCGATCCGGAAACTGCTGTTATTAACACACCCGATCCTTGAGAGGAGACACGAGCTCAGCCACTGCTAGACATTATAGGTTGTTGTTGTTGCTTATCTTTCACTCAGAAAAGAAATGTGTCTGAAGTCGAATACCGACTGTGTCCGAAGTTAAGTGAGTGATGATATAAAAATGTATTATAGTGATCGTAAAATTTGTACATGTATGATTGGTATTTTTGCCTGACACTGATGTGGTAGGTCCGTTAGGTCCTTCAACCAAGACCCCTCTTGGGTTATCTCGAATATTCTGTGAGTATAACCCTTTATTAACCATATTATAACTTATTTCAAATGCAAAATAGTCTTTAGAATATAATTCTTCTAAATGCAAACATAGAATTTTCTATAGTCCGTAAGAAGTAAGTTAAGCAGGAAAGGGGTGTGATAGATAGAAAGATCTTTACTGCCTTTCTATCGAAGCTGATTTCAACACGAACGGGCCGATTCCACCGAGGCGATACTATCCTATACAGAAGACCGACCTAAAATAATAGCATCGTGCTGTCGTGTTTCTTTGATGAGTGCGAGACCAGAAGCCTAATGAGACAGAATCATCTCAATACGCCTCCATAATATGAGTCACCATACTGCATTGCCTGCATTCGCTATGAGTATGGTGACCACTACCCTTAAATTCTGTGTATGCTTTTCATCGGACAGAGTAAAGTCACTTTGGGAAGCAGACATTTTAAAAAAATATGGTGAAGTGGAGACGAGAGCTCTACCTCTGGTGTCAAGTATCTCAATTTGGTCACCCAAAGCCAATCTTCAATTTTATCGTCTAACAAATTTCTAAGCTATAAGTTTTACTTCCACATGACCATTAGTTCAGTGGTTAAACCAGAGGTCGTGAGTTCGAATCTGTAACATAAAACATATAATTGATAACTACTGTGTCTAGATTTTATTTATCATAATGTGGGATCAGGCAAAATAAAATGACACAAAACATGCATAAAATCGGTCTTGGTAAGCCGAGAAAGGATTTTAATATTTTTATTATAAGACAACTTTTAATGAACCATACTAGCATTATATTACTAAAACTCTTTTAGTCTTTCACTACAATTATAATAGAAATATACACTGCTATTAGGCTTAAACTGTTTTTTAAACATTAAATAATTTTTAAGCATTTTTATTTAAAACTCGCCTATGAAATGCTGTTTAAATGGTGTGAATAAATTATTAAGGATAATTACGAATACTAATAACAGTATTTCTAAAGCTCGGGCGCGAACAATCACATTCAATCAACATATTGATAATACAAATCTGTAGCAGTAAAATTCTATATTTTCATTTAGAAAACAATCTTAAATTACTCGAATAATATTCTGAAGAGCATTTTGCATTTGAAATAAGTTATACCTATCCTACTAATATTATAAACGCGAAAGTTTGTATGGATGGATGTTTGTTGCTCTTTCACGTTAAAACTACTCAACGGATTTGGATGAAACTTTACAGTTATATAGTAGATACATTAGAATAAAACATAGGCTTCTATTTGCCGCGATAACCGACATATTTAGGGTTTACTCAGAAAATTCGCGTTAACCCAAAAGGTGTCTTGTTTGAAGGAGCCAACGGACCTACCACATCAGTGCCTGGAAAAAAAAAACAATTATGCAGCACTAAACTTATGGATTCAGGGTACAATTGATACANAGGCACGCCGCCTCCTGAAAGTTCGCCCCCCGGGCTGTGACCAATGTGTCATCTGCGTAACAAATTACGCCCAGCCCGGAGGGGAGACGCTCGCGTAGGACCCAGTCGTACCCCACGTTCCACAGGAGTGGTCCTAGGACAGACCCCTGCGGAACGCCGCACGACATGGGTCGCCATCTCAAGGCGCCATCTCGATCCTCGTACACGACGGTACGCTCCTCCAGATAGTCTGCCACCAGCCGCCTCAGGTACTCTGGCACCCCGTGATACTGGAGTGCTTCCCTGGTTGTTGCAGAGCCAAGCTCAACCAGCCATTCGGATCGTACGAGGATACCGCACCATCTCATCAGAGGTGGCGACTGTCCTGGCTCGTTTCCCGCCATTTGATATCCTGGCGTCCTATGTCCATTTCTATGACCAGTCTTGCGCCACCCACCGAAGTGAGAACGGGGAAGACCAGGACGAGTTCGAAATGCGGTGTAACGCGCACCAACAAGCCTTGTGCCACAATGGCGCGCACGGCTGCTTCAGCGATAGAATGCACGCTAACAACACGCTGTTAGTGCCTTTCTGCCTGACCTCACTGCTTAGAAGGGAGGTCACGTCACCTTCCGACTAACACAGATACTCACCTGGTATGGATGCTTCGATGAGTATCTAAGTGATATCGGATGCAAGGAGACGGCACAATACTACCACTGCACAGCCGGCGTGGACTCTGCCCTGCATACGCTAAAGGAGTGCTCCGTGTGAGCGTCAGAACGCGAAGTCCTAGTCTGCCTAATCGGCCGAGACCTGTCTCCGCCAGCAATCATTGCTGCCATACTGGTGGGTGAGGAGTGCTGGGGCGTAGTAATCTCTTTTTGGGTGGCTAAAATGCTCCAAAAAGAGATATCTGAACGAGATCGGGAGAAGGCCGATGCCGAGCCTAGACGACGTCGGTGACAACACCAGCTGTCAACGGGCCGCAAGCTACCAGAGTGGGCATCTCTGGTAACAGGTTAGATTGATTGATTGATGCAATCAGCAATAGAGTGGCTGTGGCTGGATCGCAAAACTGCGGCCAGGGCGCAGTATATAATGATTCGATCGACAGAATAGTCTAGATAGACGAAGCGTCGTTCCTGGGGGGTGGCGTGAAATAACATAATTCCGAGTCCTGATAGATCGGCCGTAGGGATGGTTGTTAGTGGAATCACCACACACCTGGTTTCTCTGTCTCCAAGTAGCAGGAGATCCGAAGGGATTTTCCTATCCGTCAACAAAAAAAAGGTACCAATTGTAATGAAAATAGAGAATATATTATTTTCTGGTGTCAATAATTTATTATATCTCTCTAAAAGAGAGTCCACGAGTTTTGTAACCGCATTTGTTTTTTTTTCTATAGTGTCTCTGCAATACTCGTTCTAGAAGATAACTCCTGTACTAGCAACATTCCTGTATCTTACTTAATAAACAAAGATGAAAGGGACACAAAGAGCCAGAACAATGATTTGTAGATCAGATAAAGTGTTTTTCGATGTAATGTTTGAACCCACAACTCTGACAAGTTGATCGCTTAAACCGCTATCATCCGTGGAATCAAAAATTCTAACTTAGAATTACCATTAGAAAGTTAATGTTGAATAGTAGACAATATGTCTAATCTGGTTATTTACAGAACCACCAAACACCACACCTGGAATCGAGTATACTGAAAACTTCAAACAGGGACTTCACCAACAATCTGCAGCAGAGGTAAGTTCTTACTTGTAACTTAAATATAACGGCTATAAGTATCTAACCTACTTTTATCTGTCTTTCCCTTTGAAATACTCCCAATTTTTTCAAAGTAATGACTGAAGTACCCGATTGACGAACTAGACTTATTTAATCGCTGCTACGTAACAGAAATATTACGTAAGGAGGACTAAAATCACTATTGGCAAAAATATGATCATTTAATATTCACCCACGTAAAGTTGAATGTTTAAATGTACGTGTGTATATTAAAAAGAAAATAAAAAAGTCATCAAAATAAATGAGAGAAAATTACCAAAATAATTTGTGTTAAGTAAATAAAAGTCTAACAACAGTGCGGTTTGAGTCGCCGGGCACGTAATTACAACACATATTACGTGCTAATTGACTGCGGACAAATACTTTCTACTCGATATTTTATCAATAAATTAAGCTTACGGCTAACACATTGGACGACATTTCTGATTCTAACTGTACCTTAGTAAATATATCGAATATTTTTTGCTAGCCAGATAGTCATAACAACAAAATGTTTTTAGTACTGGGTTAATAAATAGCGCTAATAAAAAATAGCAAGAATCGTAAAAACTTACTCATTTTTAATTTATAGGTGTTTGTTCCAAAGAGCAAAGAAAGTTAATATTAAGTTATGAAGGGGTAATAAAATAAAATATCATTCATTTACTTGAAAATAATTGATTTCATTGAATAAAAAATTATCGTCATCATTGGCGATTCTCATTTTATTTGGTAACAGCAATCAGCTCCAGCTTCTTCTTCTTTTGGGTAACAGAGCGTACTCATTCTTATTTTTTGCTCACTGTGCTATCATATTAAACTGTTTATACACTTTAATATGATAGAAATAAACATACTGTAGAAATTTCATCTGACTGCCATTTTCAATTGTTAAGGACAAAATCAACATGAACCCAGATAATGTTGATACAGAATACTGAAACGACAAAATTAATGTTAAGCGTAAATGTTTACAATAAATAGATCTATCTACTGGTGAAAGGCATGGCTTATCGCATTACGATAGAAAGATAGGGAGTACAAAGGGAACTTTCTTTTATGATCTGAAGTTTAGTCAGGAGTCATTTTGGAGTAACTATATATGGATGGCTGGCAGGAGCTGGATGCGAGAAGCCGAAAACTAAGTGGCGTGCAATTGGAGATGCCTATGTCCAGCAGTGGACTGCGATAGGTTGATAGTGAATGATGATGATATATAGAAATTACTACATCTTTTCACTGTCTAAAAAATGTTAGGCTTTAATTATTAACGATTTGCAGGTTTGCTTCAAGAATTGCCCATTTTTTCCTTCTATGTCAAAAAGTTATAAATGTATTCGTCCTTAATCCTAAAAAGCATGTTCTCAAGAGCGTGAGTGACATACAACCTCATGCATCACTCCTCCCCCATGCCTCTGGCTATCTCCGCAGCAACTTTACCAAGAAATTTAATATAAACTTTCAGCGAAGTTCGATCGCGTATAAAAAAGCCGCCGCGCTGTACGGTTCTGTAAAGAATTTAAAAGTTTGGATATCAATAGTTTGGCCTGATGTGTCGCCTTTTGAAATTTAATACTTTCTTAAGCGTACGAGTTTGTGACTGAAATTATTATGAAAATTAAATAAATAATCTTGAACACCTGACGTTTTGACTTCAAAAGTTTTAATGAAAGAAATTAAAAAAATTACAACTATGAATTTAATATGTTTTGTACGAATAAATGGATATTTTTTCTTTGCTTTGTATATATACATATTTGGATTTTAAATAGAATTAGGTATGGACAAGAATTGACATATTGTAATTTAAGCCGGTCAAATTGAAACCAGATTATTTTAGCAGGAGGGAGCTTACGTGGATGCTTTTAGAAGTCGTTTTTTTCTTGATTAGTTTCATTTTTCCATTTTTAGTATAAATCATCATAATTAGGTAGTAAGTTGAACTAATTATTTAAACAAATCGCAATAGCCAAGCGATAGAAGCGCCTACCTTCAGATGCTAACTCCTGCTGATTCAAAACCGTATGATGAGAAACCGTTACGCGATTGATCAACAATTAAGACTAATTGCTAATATTTAAATTAACACAATAAAACAAGCTAGGTGTAAAAATATAGTGTAGGTTCCTTACCGTTCCTTATCTGAATCTCAGCTTTGCATATTCTTTCTGTCCGACACAATCCTTGTTGCATGATCGGTGTCTTAAACTATCATCTAGTAAGGCGATACGACTCCTAACTTTATCGGCCAGATCATCTAAACAACTTTAAAGAATGCACCAAATGCCCTATTCATACATATGATATTTTAAGAACAAAGAATAATACGTTTCACCTTTCATTATTAACTCATAAAAAAACTTAAAGAATTTAAATTAAGGTCTATACGCACGAATTACATTAAAATCGCCCTTTATAACGAGTTTTACCTTTTATCATTAGTTCATCTGAATAGCTTGAAATGATACAGCAAAAGGATTATGCAATGTATGAAAGTGAGAGAGTTATCCTCTAACTTCTAACCATTGAGGAGTTGTGCTTTCCATTATCAGCTCACCTAAGTAACTTGAAATACGACTAAAGGTAACTAACAAACATATGATACTTAAAGAATTATCTGCCAACTCCTAACTGTTAAGGAGGTGTTATCATCAGCTCATCATCCTGAAGTGATGACTATCAGATACAAATATTGGAATAGCCGTAGAAGTTATATGATAAATATAAAGTTTTCATAAATATAAATGAATTAAGTCTAAACACAAGGTAACTACTGTAAACCGCTGAGGAGTTCCCAGAACTGTTCTTCGTCTATATTATCAGACCGGCAATGATACTAAAAACCCTTTCAGGTGTTAAGTTCTCATCAATACAAATTTAACAAGTCCAAATACAAGGTCGCTACTGTAAATCGTTGAAGAATTCCTTCGACTGCCTTTCAGCTCCATCATCAAATCGACACCAGACCTCCATTAAATTGTGGCGCTTTAAAGCACTGAATATAAAATTTACAAATGCACTAATCGCCCCTACGAATTTCTAAGATTTCCCCTCGATTTCTTTGCGATGCCATCATTAGATTTTCGTAACCTTATTATGGGACCACGCTTAGAATACCTTTTTTCTAATAAAAAAATCATCAAAATCGTTCAAAATCGAACAAGTTATCCGCAAACACACATATAATTAAAGACCCTCCTCCTTTTTCATAGCCGGTTAAAAATATCACATTGTGGATAAAAAGTTAATATAGATCACTTGATGTGATCTATATTAAAAAACAAGATTACATCTTGCTCAAAGTAAGAACTATTTACTTACGGCAATGTGACCAATCAGTGTTAGTACTAACATTGGCTAACCAGCTTAGCCAACATAGCAAGAGCTATCTAAAAAATACTCATTAAGTCTTCTGGCAAAGGTTATCAAGATGAAATATGAGTTCACGCTATTTGAAATTGCAAAATCAGATACTAGCCAACATAATAATGCGTTTGGCAACTGTGCGAACTGGGCCAGAGTAGCTATTGTCTATAGGGTTATAAAAATTATTGTGTTGGATGACAATTTATGCCGGTGACCGTATATTAGTCCATCTCTCTAATTAGAGACTAAGTCAACGACTTATTGTAACTGAAATATTTGATTACATTGTCTTAACCTGGACGTAACGTTAAGTAGAACTTTCAAATTGATCTACGACGTTTCTAGGCAATTTTAGGAGCAATCTACATAAATAAACAACATTGAAGTGTCTGCAAGTAATTTTGAGGTTTTCTCTAAATTCATTTGAAAGTATATACGGTATTTCTATATAAAAAAAAGTTTTAGTGTGTCACCGATTTAAAAAATAAATGAAATTCACACTCTCGATTGTCGGCCTTTGATGGAACTAGTTGCAAAAAAATACTTTAGATATATTTTATAAAATCTTGAAATAACAAAACTCACCATTTCCATATTGTGCGTAATTTACTTCCATCCCAGGGTTGCCTGGAAGAGATTACCTTTGAGCCACCATTTGTACTAACGTTTGTGTGTATGGAATTGTGGGCAAACTAGGAGACGTATCGCCTGATGGTAAACGATTAACGCCGCCATAGACACCCGCTACATCAGAGGCGTTACAAGTGCGTTGCCGGCCTTTGGGGGATGGGGAGGAGGATGGGGGAAGTGGTTAGTGTATGAGCGCTGTTTCATACCGTATTTCTGTGAGGCCGTGGTATCACTCCGGTCGAGCCGGCCCATGCATGCCGAAGCGTCGCTCTCCCTCGGACATTTAACACAACGCCATCTAGTTCCAAACTATTGCCCATTCGTATACCGTGGGAGAGCCACACTTCGGCATGAATGGGCCGGCTCGACCGGAGTGATACCACGGCCTCACAGAAAACCGGTGTGAAACAGCACTTACGCTGTGTTTCATCAAATGAGTGAGGATACCGGAGGCCCATACCCCAATCCAGCGCCCCCTATCCCCCTGACCATCCCCTTTCCCCCCAGGCCGCCATAGTGTGGGTCACCATACTGCATTGTTCTTTTTCGCATTGAGGATGGTGACCACCACTCTTGGATTCTGCTCATGCTTTCCATCAGGCAGGGCAGAGTCATTTTGGCAGCTTAAACATAAAAAAAAAAAAAATCGTGCTAAAGCGTGGCATGGTAAGAAAAACTACTATGATTAGTAGACGCTAAAACACTGGTTTAAACCACCATAATCCTGTGATAGCATTCTTAAAATAATTTACCAAATGTATTCGTAAGCCTATTCCTTAACAACCTCGTTACTCAATAATGCTAATCAGAGATACAGGTGTCACTTTGTAAATTGGTTATTAATCTAACAAGTTGATCTTATGAGGTCCGTTACGAATTACAATAGAAAGTACCCAATCATATTATCTATTTTATATCGACAGAAACAATGAGTTTTTTTTATGTCCGATGTTAAGCGATTACCGCCGCCCACAGACACCCGCAACACCAAAGGCGTCCCAAGTGCGTTGCCGGGCTCTAGGGTATGGGGGGACGGCGATCGGCCTACAGTATCCTCACTCACTCGATGAGGCCTTGGTATCACCCCGGCCGAGCCGGCCCATTCATACCGAAGCGTGGCTCTCCCATGAAAATACTAAAATAAGATCCTTGGGTAAACTCACTCACATAGTAAATGTAACTAAACAATAATATAATTTTTTTGTTACTCCCTGTTTTACACTAGTCTAGCGTACCCATATGTACCAAAGAGCATAGCTCTCCTACCGTTATTTCGGATTCATCACTAGGTACAAAAAAACAATAACTTATCTATGAACGCAAATTGAAAAGTAATAAAATTTCAACACCGATAAAAGTTTAGTTTCAAAACGAATGAAGATTCTTTTTACGAGAACCATAAAGTTCTATTTTCGGTTTAAAAATTTTATTTCCTTTATTCATCGTAATTGCATCGTATTCACAAACTTATAATTCTTTTTTCCGTTAAGTAATTGATCTTTAAAATATATAAGGTGTCCTTTGTACAGTCCTTTCTTATAATCATGACCTTAGCCAAGAGATCTTGGAAGAGAGATCTTGGAAATAGGCTCCCTCAAGGCTTTCTCAACAACCGGCTCTGTGCCACCCTCATCAACGGCTTCCAGCAGCCTTCACTCTTTACTAAGGAGGTATAGGTCCAGCAGTGGACTGACAAAGGCCATAGAAGTTAAACAAATGTTTTTTTTTATCTGTGTGGGTGTTATAATTTTGTACTAAATTTCATAATGCAGCTCACTAGCACAACGCCGTATTTAAATTATTAAAAAAAACCGGCTGCGTTAATATCTGTCATCTCTATTAAATTTAGTTTTTTTAATACAACATATAAGTTATATATATTCGTAATCACCGTTAAAACTTCTTTATTTTAGGAATGTTGTGAGTATATGGTAAGGTATGTGTGTATTCACAAAAAAAAGTATACATCTATTTACATCAGTTGTCTAGTATACAAGAATAATACAATCTCTGCTAAGTTTGGAACTAGATGGCGTTGTGTTAAATGTCCGAGGGAGAGCGACGCTTCGGCATGCATGGGCCGGCTCGACCGGAGTGATACCACGGCCAGACAGAAAACGGGTTTGAAACAGCGCCTGAGCTGTGTTTCACAGAATGAGTGAGGATACCGGAGTCCCATAATCCAACCCTTCCCCTTAACCCCCTCCCCATCCCCCAAGTCCGGCAACGCTCTTGTGACGCCTCTGGAGTTACGGGTGTCCATGGGCGGCGGTAATCACTTACCATCAGGCAATACGACTGTATTCTTGCCCCCAATTCCATAAAATAAAAAAAAAATATTTGTTTGCCTTTTAGCTAGCTATTTCAGAACTTTTTTAAAATGATTCCTTACATGGATGTAGACAAAGTCTTACATGCAACTGTATATAATTAGGTATAAAAACCCTGATATAATACTACTGTTACTAGCCGGGTATTAACTGAATAAAAGTAGTCGGTTGATTACCAAAATAACACAAAATTTATTAATGATAACAATTCAATAACAATAATTCACTAAATCACTCGTTATTCGCATTAGAAAATCGCTTCGATGTTAATCCGCTGTATCGTAAAATAATACTGCCCGTACGGCCAACACGCTCTTCTTTTATAGGGCTATTGAAATATCTGGAACACTCCAGTATTCTGGGGTGCAACAATCTGGAACAAATAGAATCTCTTTAGTAATTTAGCGCCATCTAGCGTCACAAACGTTGAAACTACCAATCAAAACCTAAATAGTTGTGCGTTACTGGATACTAGATGACGCCGTCCTCCGAATCTCGAATCATCTAGTTTACACGAGACTCATTTAACTCTATGGCGCAACACTATTGTCAACCCATATTCGTGATTTATTACCATTTATTATTAAACAGTTGCATAAATAACATATTTGAGTTTGAACTATTTGTGCTATCTATAATTCTCCTCGATTATGATGCCGTTTTAATGGTTTCAAAATTGACGTCACTGAGATGGTTCCTAGCTACAATATAAGACGATCGTAATCTTCTTTTTCAGTTGATCTTACTAACTTAAGAACATAAGAACTCGTTGGCCTAATGGGTCCGGGTTCCCGGAACGGGCCAAAAGTGTTATTGAGTTTTTTTGATTATATAAATACTTAATAACAGCTTGGAGTTTGGAAGTTGGGGTCTGAACCCCCGTGCCTCGGAGAGAACGTAAAACTGTCGGTCCTGCGCCTGATCTCCTCTAATTGTATCGGTTAACCGTCCCATCGGATTATGAGAGAAAGGGAATAGAGAGTGCATCTGTGTTGCGCATACACTTGTGCACTATAGTATCTCCTGCGTAGTTGGCTGGCCTCCGTTGAGACTGGCCGCCGTTGCCGTAATCGGCTAGTAATGGGTATGAAAGCCTATACCGTTGGCCTGACACGCACTTGTAATATTTTTACCAAGGTCCGTTTATTGATTTTTTTTAACAAATAATACATTTGATTGTTTCTTACATATCTGAGTTCTGTTTTGAATTAAATTATTGAAAAGAACTCAGTCTTTTCAATAATTTAATTGAAAGAATTTCAAAAATCTTTTATTCTCGTCAGCCTCTGTAATAAAAGTTAGCAGAACGACAATCTCACAATAATTTAACACAATAAATTTCAGTAATTGCACCTTTCTATTCGGACAATAAGGGGAAACATACACAGGCTTTCTCCCAAAGATCCCATCAACAAGAATTTTTCTAGGGGTCTTTTATTTCTTAAGAGGATTTTTTTTCTCTTGAACTGCCTCTGTGGCACAGTGGTAGCTTACGCGACTGCTGTGCTTAAGGTATCGGATTCGCCCCACACTATGTTAAACTAATCGCGATATCCATGCCACAACATTTTGACTCTGGCAAACATCTTTTCATCTAGAAATATAATAGACCCACTTCTACCTCACGAAGTAATTGTCTGTGCGAGCTGTTCGTACCATTAGTTCTCCGTCGAATAACTTCCTTCACGAATTTATCAGAAAAATAAACACTCTTCAACGCACGCTGAGTTAATACATAAATAAGTATTTCGTACATCTAACACACAACGTCATCCAGTCCCAAGCTAAGCAGAGGTTGTTATATGTGTATACTAGACAAGTGATATGAATACATATATTTTTCTTTATAAATATATACATATTATACGTAGAAAACATCCAAACTTCGAAACCAACATTTACAGATCATACAAATATTTATTTCCGACCCAGGAATCGAACCGATGTCCTCAACCACAGCTGTGTCCTACGCTGCCACTTGTGCTACCGAAGCAGTTAATTTGAACTTATAAACCAAGCGAATTAAATTCCGTATGTCAGTACGGGTGGCATGCACTGGTTGAATGCCTTTTTCTTTAATTTAATTTCATGTGAGTATTTTTTAAACCAAACAAATGGCAAATGACAAAATATCTCAACCTCAGTTTGAGTCAAGTCAATGCACTTACGACCCTTGAGCTACAAGTACGATACCGCTCATACTGGTAGGCACTTACCATCAGAGAACCCGTTAGCTCATTTGCTTCTTATACCGTCTGATTATATAATGCTTAGTAATTTTGGAAATTATTGTCTTACATCCCGTGCCTGAAAAAGCACATAAAGCTGTCGGTAATGAGAATGACCTCTCCCTAATTGTCTTGGATAAGTGTCTTATCGGATTGTGAAAGAAAGTGAGGGAACTAAAACTGCGTCCGTGTTTGCGTACATACTTGTGCACTGTAATGTCTCTTGGCTGATCTCCGTTGAGACCGGTTGTTGTGACTGAAATGGGCCAGTATAACATCATCATGTCGTAAATAAATATAAATTAATCTGTTATAAAACAATATTAAACCAAATAACAATTAATGTTTTAATTAAAATTAAATAAAAAATAAATTATGATAAGAACATTTTTGTTCAATCTGTAGCTACATTGATGTGGTCGGTACCTGTGAGCGGCGGCCCTAAAAACATAATTAGTTCATTAACAATTTTCACGAACTTTCAAATCCTTATTGCTTTCCGTTCGGATAATTCCGAAACGAACCCAATTTCCCGGGACTCGTCTGAGCGCAAAAAAAGAGAACACTCCAAGGAAATTAATTAAAAGAACAACTTTTATTAATTTCTATAATACGAGTTTGTTAAAATTTCACGGGTACATTTTATTTAAAAACTTGATGAGGTAACTTTTATACTGGGAGCTGCTGCATTCTATGATTCCTTTTTGAGTTCGAAACCAGTCACGTCAACTCGAATGAGCTAAGTCTTACCTGATAAATGTAAATGTTTTTAAAAAGATAAAACTTAAAGAAAAGGAAATAAAGTACACCCAAATAAAAAAATGTGAATCGTACGGAATTTTCTCCTATGTGGGGTTAGAACCTACACCACTCAGCTCAGTAGCAAGTGGCAAGGGATGGACCGTAGTTAATTTGTAACATTACATAATTTTTGTTAAATAATAGCTATTTTCTGAGGTTTCGCTTGTATAATTACTTCTTAATAGCTTTGTTCGTGGCCCTGCCCGCGTGTATTTTGGCTATCGCGGTAAAGATTTAGTCTATGTTCTTCCTCAAGAATCAATGTACATCCAAGTCAAATTTGAGTGTCGGTGGAGTGATTTAGCCGTAAAACCATTAAAGAACTGAGTTACTTTTAAAATTAAAATAATAAAATTAAGTATAAATTTAGTGTGTCAAACATCAAAACTGACCATTTTTTTATAACATTCATCTTTCTTAGTCTCTTATAATGTAAAAAGTATTAGCTGAAAAAAAACATCTTTGTTACTTTTGGCCCTGAGCTGGTGTATCGCTCATTCAGGCCAAGTACCTATAAAGGTATGTTCCAATCGCCTACACGGATCTCATGCGTTACTGCATGCGCTGGTGAGAGCTGGCTCATATGTGACGTAACACCCCACGTAACGACCAGTACCTGTACACACAATTTAGATAACCAAAGTACGGCACGCCTCTATTACCGATGTGATTTGTTCAACAACTGTCCAATTCAATATGATCGATATTATTACGTAAACAATTAGATTTGGAGATTATTATGTAAAACAATTAGAATTAGATTTTTCAGAACTACAATTTGTGGTCCACACAAAGTGTTGTCCCATTCAAAATCGAACAATAGTAATCGAATTCTAACCATACGCTCACCACTGTAACCCTGTACACAGGATCAGCAGTATCTATCGAACATTTCTAGTCATGATTCCGGAAGTCCCAGAAAAAAATAAACTGTCTTAGAACCCGCAACGAAATTAATCAGAAGAAAACTGGTGCCACTATCTAGATAAGCTAATTTATAATCACATGATTGAGTGTAATTGCTTATGCACCAGTATTGTCACTAATCTTTTCAAATGTAAGTGTCCTAATGTAAACCTTTCTTACCATAAATCGCTTTTCCATGTAAAAATGCTCTTAAATAGCTGTACCAAGATTTAAACGACAATTTTTATAAATATTCATTATTGAGATTACAAAGATTTAGAACTCCAAAATAATTACGGAAACATCTCGTAGGCCAAAGGGAATATAAAAATAACGAAAGTGTCGGTGCCCAGGGCTCGGAAAGGGTCGAGGCGTTAATTTGGAGGGCTTAGTGCGCGAATTTCACTCTAACAAATTCACATAAATACGTTGAGCATCTCTCAGAAGGACTGCTTTATGACCACAAATTGTTTAGATATTTTTTTGGTTTAGAGAGTTCAAAATAGTGGTCACAAATAGACAGATACGTAGTTTTTGCGTGTCAGACGTCTTATTTATACAATTTAATCCTAACTGACGTTGAATATAAATTTGAGTTTGTTTGATATAATCTCAGATATAACCATAATATAAATTCTGAAAATTCTTTCTGTAATGGATAACTCCATTATCAGCGAATAAAATTTGCTGCTTTTACTGTAATACGAGTCATATAAAAAGCTAGCAATCATTTGGAATTTTAATGGGTGTTCCTCACTCGATTATCAGAACAACTAAACAGCTCTCGATAAAAATTTAAAAATTAAACAGTAAATTATTAACATGACAATATTGATGCCAGATGTAATATGTACCGATATTAGTTATTATCATTTAGAACTATAAAAAAATCATAAATAGAACTTTAGGCTACTTATTTTGATAATAATTAGTCATATAATGATTATAAGATATCTATTCAACTTTACATATAAATCATTTTTCTAGTCTTCACACGTCTCCTATATCCACGAACTAGATAAAACCATTACTGGCAATTATCAAATTCTTACATAAAAAAAACAACTCTCGTGACTATTTCTCTCATCCTCATAACCTCCTAACCTGGTTAACCCTACATTCAATAAATACCTGATGTCAATTTCTATAGTGTTATATAATGGTGGTAAACACCATTCGTATTCAAAAGAAGCTTAAAGAATTGCGGTTCTCTGTGATTGAGTGGTTAAGCGACTCAGTGACAATTAAGAAACACTGGCTTGTTCGGTTAAAATTTAATGTGATTCAGCATTATATACATTCATAATGTACAAAATATCCGTGTGGAAAAATACGAATTGAGAATTGTCCATGCTCATGTTCTACTCAAACAATGCGTCTTTCCATCCCATTTTGACAAACTTGTAGTTTTTCACGTTTTTGTTTAGTTAGTGCCCATGTTTGGCATCCGTGCGATAAGCATGGGAGGACATACATATACAGTACGTATCTCTATCCTTCATCACTTCACTCAGAGACCAATACCGGTTGCAGTAGTTTTTTAATCTTCTGTATATTTCATTTTGCATTGTGTCTTCTTGGATATCAGTTGGCCTAGATATATATATTCCCTGACATACTCTATTTCTCCGCTATTGACCATGATTTTTTTTTGTTAATGAATTTGTCACTACCTTCGTCTTCGAAGTATACATATACAGGTCTGCTTTAGCGCTTTCATCTTCTAATTGTTGTAGCATATCTATTAGATTTTTTGGATTTTCCGCAAGAAGTATGATATCGTTTGCAAAATGTAGGCGGTAGTTTGTCGCTAGCAATATTGATTTTTCCATTCGAGCCTTTTTAACAGTATTGGCTTTTTAATACTAATCTTTTCTTATGACTTTATCGTTAATTTGCTGGTTCAACTGTGAGTTTATGTAATACCAAATAAATATATTTCCATATTACCTTAGTTCTTTTACATAAATGATGTGTCTCGCAATACTTTAAAAACATAGAAACAGAGCGCAGTACTGTCCCATCGTGTTGTTGGATGCTTAAGAAACAGTAGAAAGCGTCGAGGCCATTTATTCAGCCTAAATAGCTGCTAAATGTAATATCCTCATACTGTAATAGGCTTAATATTTTACTATAGGTTTGATTTATCCCGAGCTTTACTAACACATTATTGTTAATAATTCCAAACTAGTCTATCTATCAGCTCTTATAGTTACAATGGTCATAAAAATGCCAAAATGTTGGACCTCGGCGATATTTTTACCAAATAAATGGACGTTGTATAAACCCATGTCTTACGATACTCGTAAAAGTATATTGTTTCAATCAAATTGGTACTAAACTAATACATAAAATAGTTTCCGTATAGTCCACAATAATTGCTTTGTAAGATTTTGTAGCCATTGTTATCTTGTATAGCCGTGTGGTGACCGATTAAGACTATTGAGTGTCACCATCCTTATTCATCCTTTATAGTGGTAACGTAAGAGCCGACAAAGGGCAGGGCAAAAGATTAATACACGTATATAAAGAGGAGAAAATAAGTAACGAATAATAAAAAAAAACCCCGACTGCTTCAATATTTACCATCTTTATTAAATACATTGAAGAACTGAAAAGATGTTTTTTTTTATATTTTTGAGCTCTAGGGCGTTCCAAAGCTATGTGCCTACATACATACACTAGGATAACATGACCCCCCTTCTTTCACAGTTAAACCTATACAGGCAAACCACATCAAATTTTAAGACAATTTAAATTAAAAACGACCAATGTAGAATATAAGGAATAACCAGAACATGGCATGCCTGTAAAACTATTGCTAGTAGTTCTGATTGCTGGCTATAGATATAATTTCACATGGAGCTCATGGGCCATGATATTATTATTTGTACTTTAAACAGCACCTCGCAGTGTTACCTACATTACATACATTCCTACCTGAACGCTATTTTTTTGGAGTCGAAGGAGTCTACGTTCTATACTAGACTATAATCTATCTTCGTGCTTATTTTTGTCCAGACCTGATAAGCTATTTTTGAACGTAAGAGTAAGAAACATTCAAACATTCATCCTAACAAACTTACACATTTCTAATATTTGTAACTTTTAGCTCCGCTAGAGTGTGTAACGTTAAAGATTAGCTGTTCTTCCTTGAGATTCTTATTATTACTTATGCTAAATTTCATTGAAAATAGGAAAGTAGAATAGGATAAGAAGAGGTATGTTTGAGACTCATCATCATCAAGCTTTACTTACTGAAGATCTGAAGGCCATGATCACCTGTTACTAAAGACTCGTAAGTGTACCCTTTTGTAAAGCTCTCTTCAGAATCAGGAAGAGGTCGAATTTGGTCTTCGATCATTTATAGCAACGAAATACAATTGTTAAGCAATGCTTACTATTGGTTTTCAGTAAGGTTCCAGTAACTCTCTCTTCGAGTTAGTCCCGTTTGAGCTTAGATATTACTCGCTCGGGTTTATATTATCATTTGAAACACGATCATTTTAATACTACCTCTCACGGAAGACCAATCTTAAATGACAGCATTCGGCTTTCTTAAGGAATATAATTGCCGTGTCGCTGGGACTTTACAAACATAATAAAAGTAACCCAAAGGACACCCAGACTCAGAGTACTTAATGTATTGTTCCATGTGAGGTATGAATCACCAGCGCAGTATACTGTGTACTATGCAAATAAATAATATACAAAAAAGGAATAATAATTTAATAGAACACAAGTGTTCTAAACTTTCCTCTCATTAATAGTATGGTGTGACTATGCTCTGAACTGAATGGAACCGGTCGCTGTGAGTTCTCTCCACTGGTACTATTTATGCCGGTCCAGGCTCTTGTCGTTACCCATTTTAATGCCGACGAGATTAATTGTCAAATGTCACGGTTGTGACACCATCTTGTCTGTTTTTAATCAATCTATATATAGAAATAAGAAAAGAAACCTACTTAAGCATATTCTCTGTATGGAAAATTAACTTTTTTGACTAAATTTAGTCGGTTATCAATAGATTGAAAAAGGTGAAAAAGTGTGTTAAAAATTTATTTGATTTAAAAAAATAGGCTCATCAGTTTTGGCGATAGACAAGCCATCATAGATCAATACAAACTAAAAAGAAAAATATTGATGACGTGTTTGATCTGGTTATCAGATGGATATAAGTCGATCTATACCGAATCTTGTACTACTATTTAAAGGCTGTTTTAGAACTTTATTTACATATAAAATATATATATTACAAACAAAATTTATTTGCGTTTATCATTCAAATAAATAATTTGGCTCATAACTCTTGATAAAGGTCATTTAATTGATAAATGTCTATTCCAAATATATGTAAAAAGCTAGCTATGAAAATTGATGTTATGATTATTCCTACACGACGATTTATGGAGGCATTGCACTCCATTATTGAATGTTGTGAATTTTCATTTAACGTTCCTACAAGACCTAAAATAACAACTTATTATTGAATGTACGATACGGTTTATGGGGATTACAGATATCAATGGAGGATTCAATTTGATCTTTTCATCATCATCATCAACAACCCATAATGTCCCACTGCTAGGCTCGGGTCTCGTCTCAGGAGAGGGTTAAGCCATTACGTCCCCGCGCTGGCTAAGTGCGGGTGTGGAACTGGCAAGTATACGTTGTGGCTACGTATCTTGCCGTTGGATGTTTTTTTTAAGCCGCCCGGAGGCCTCCAACTAAGCTTCACGACTGTTGTCCTATGATAACAACGGGGGCTGACTGCTTAACGTGATCCCCGAATCACGGAGACGCTCATGGTAACATGCTACCAGCGGTCACCCATCAAGGTACTGACCACGCCGTCGTTGCTTACCCTCGGTTATTGTTTCTAATTACCGAGTGCAACTGAGCTATGAGCGCCCATGTTGATTTTTTAAAAGACTTAATACCTATTATCTTAAGGAATTAAGAAATAAGTAAGCAACCTCATTAGGAGATGGTTTTGTTCAGAAGTGAATAACAGTAGGTTAAAGATTTGAAGAATTTGAAGACGTGAATAACAGTAGGTTAAAGAAAATATCTGAATAAATAAAAATGAATCACCGAAATGTATGTACGTCCATGACTTTCGATTGTCTGAACTAAATTGGATAATTCTATCTTTTAAGTATTTGTTATAGTCAGAACAAAGTTTATTGTAGAAGAAAATTAAAACAAAATTGGAAGTGTTATATTTCCACAGTTTGCTTTTGTACAGTACCCGTAGGAAACTAAGATGGGTGAGGCGACTTCCAAGTTTGCAACATAAATATATGACAGCGCCATCCATTGAAGATACACTGAACTACGGAGTAACATAGTGCATGAAGAAGCTACCAATCCTGCATCGCGCAATAGAAGTTCTCGCGCCGATTAACATATATACAACTTCCCAACATCAACAGTTGGGCAGTGGCCCGCCAGGCATGATCACCTCGCCTAGTTGTAAGATCCTCCCTTTGTGTTGGAGGAGCATGTGGCCCGTTCCTCCACAACAGGTATAAATACTAAAACAATATTTTCCGAAAATTAAGATAATTTTCTCGAAAAAAGCATGGTAGTGCAAAGTTCGCTGGATTAGCTAGTACTTTTATACAGTCTTTTAAAAATCATAAAGTCTTTAGAGTTATGCTGATTACATTTACTTGATGTATGTGTAAATAACGTTACAAACCATGTAAACAGCCCTCATGGAGCCAAAGAACTCAAATATGAACTCTCTGAACTGTGGTAACGCTTACAAATGTTCTAACTTTAGTATTGAAATTCTGGCGTAGATAAAGTCTGAAAACAATTACAACAGGGGACCATAAAATGAATAAGTAATTGATTTACTACTGTTGCACTGTAAGGGCAACAGTATGTATAAAAATACATACTATTGCCCTTGCAATGTTTGATTAAAATTACGGAATTTCACCAATTCTATTCATCCCATGAGCGTCGTAACATACGACTTAAGGAAAAACTTCACAGGACCACATCACTTGTTTTATGCTATATAGGACAAATGGGCAGATGTATCACCTCATGCTAAGCGATTACCGCCGCCCATGGATACTCACAACATCAGAGGCGTCAGCAAGCAAGTGCGTTGCAGGCCTGTTTTGGGATGGGGAAGGGGATTAGGGGAGGTGCTAGGGTATGGAACTCCAGTTTTCTGTGAAAACGTGGTATCACTCCGTTCGAGCCGGCCCAATCAAGCCGTAGCGTGGCTCTCCTACTGTAAAGAAAATGAAAACCTTTAACAAAGTGTACACAAACCCTACTGGCCAGCGTGGTATACTAGGTAAGAACCTTCTTACTCAGGAGAAACCTATGGCCAGTAGTAGACAGCTAAAGAATTTCAACGATGAATCAATTTCATAAAAAATCAACATTGTTGTCATTTAGTTTAGGAAGAGGTTGTGAAATAAAAATAACATAAATTTAAATTCACAAATATTTTTTTTGCAAATATATTATTCTAAAAACGAAACTATCAGAAGTTATTCGTTCAAATGAGTCGCCTACTTCGATACTCAAACAAAACATACGAAACTTAATGCGGTGTATAACAGATGGAACTTAAAAAACCATCGTTGACTTCGATAACTTTAAGCTAGCTCTAAGTAGAAACGTTAACTGATATTAGGTGAATACAGCCGCCCATGGACTATAACTTAAGAGAGTTGCATTACTATCCTTTGAGCGCACAATATTCTGCTTAAGCCACAACAGTTTCACTCACTTACAGTCATTATAATGGTTTTCATTTTCATTTTCAAACAAATCACCTACATAGATTTTCATTATTTATGTACAAGTTTTATTTATATTAGTTTTATTACATATGATGATAGTGCATTTCAAATATCAAAATTTAAAAAACTTTCATTTTAAAGTAGGTATTCTCAAGCACTTTCGGAACATTACAGTGATGTGTTATTTTTTATATTATAGTGGCGCGGTTTCAAAACCCTTCCGGTACCCTTTTGCAAATAGAGATTTATAAAAAAATTGTATATGCACAATATTTTAATATGTTCTTTAAGCTAAGCATAAATCTAAAAGTAGCTAAAACTAAGAAACTAAATTGATCCTCGTCTATACTAACATTATAAAGAGGAAATATTTGATTGTTTGTTGGTTTGCATTGAATAGACTCCGAAACAACTAAACTGATTCGAAAAATTCTTTCACAATTAGAAAGCGATATCATCCCCGAGTAACATATGCTTATAGTACATTTGCAAAATAGTTAGATTCATATGAAAACTTCGATAATGAAACCCAAGGTGTAAAAACATACTCACAAATTCCCTATATTGCGTGTAATGGTAAAATGGTACTACGATTTTATAGAGAACATCAATATACCCAAAAATATTTATGGGCAAATACTTACGTCTTCCCGTGCGAAGGCTCTCATAGCCCAGTTGCACTCGGTGATTAGAAACAATCATCGAGGGTAAGCAACGATGGCGCGGTCAGTACCTGGATGGGTTACCGCTGGTGGCATGTTACCATGAGCGTCTCCGTGATTCGGAGGTCACGTTAAGCAGTCGGTCCCGGTTCTTATCATACGATAACAGTCGTGAAGCTTAGTTGGAGGCCTTCGGGCGGCTTAAAAACATCCAACGGCAAGATTTACGTAGCCACAACGTATTCTTGCCAGTCCCCAACCCGCACTTGGCCAGCGTGGGGACGTATGGCCTTAACCCTCTCCTGAGAGGAGACCCGAGCCCAGCAGTGGGACATTATGGGTTGTTGTTTGTTTGTTTGTTTGTGCAAAGCTGGGGCGGTCTACTAGTAAGTTATAAAATGATACTTAACTATTATATAGCTATATTAGGGGACTATTAGTGAAAGCAACAAATGAACTGCTTAACGAAAGTTACCTGTGACACTGTGTTATCACTCCTGTCAAGCCATGTACCTGAGCATAGTTCTCGATCCCAATAAACAACGTACGTACAATAAAGTGTACTTCATCATAATTATTTTCACGGGAATTAACGCGATCACTTATTTAAAGGTATTACATACCTCTGATTTGCCCGAAGACTCGACCAGGTTGTGCTGGCCGTGGTTACGGGCTGTCCTCGGTCAGCTTATGACCACGTTATGTAATACTTTTAAATAGGTAATCTCGTTAATTCCCGTGAAAATAATTATTATATCATGAAAAGCTTAAGTTTAAAAGTTAGTGTACTTTATGAAGTTATAAAGTAAGTTATACCACGATTTATTGAAGCACCTGCATTCTTTACAATCTGCAGGTTCATAAATACTCTTATAAGTAACTTAAAGTTACATGCAAACTATTGTGGTTGTAAATTTTCGTGTTTTAATTAGTTAGTTCAGCTATTGCTTTGCGGATTAAACCGGAATGATGAAAATGGCCCTTAAAAGTTTGAAACTATGTTTATTAGTTCTTTAAAAGTATTTTTATTACTATATCTTTGGTACTTTATAGGTAATTTATCGGAGAATAAAAATACTAAACTAAGATTCATTAAACGTATGTTCAATAGCCTGTAGAACAAATTATCACTTGAAGTATTTCCAGACAAGTATAATGGTAAAAACTGTAAACTCACACAATTTACACACGGCCTTCTGGTTTTAAGCTAGACAGAGCGTGCGTAACTTTTCTATTTTTTCTTTAACCCCCACGGGCCGTCATCCCACTAGGGTTTGCGGTGGGGTGGTGTGTCGGAATCGGACTGACTAAAACCATTCGGGTGCCACTCTGTGCCTAAGAGAGGAGCGATCCGGAAACTGCTGTTATTAACACATCCGGACCACTCCCAGCGCCTGCTTGTACTAAACCGGGTACCGTCTGATGGTAAACAATCTAATTTAAGCGACGCACGGCACACGTGAAACTTCGCCTCCTCACGACTGGCCTCTAAAGCTGATGGAGGGGAAATCGCGTCCCGTCCATTCACGGCCACACTAGCGCACCTCCGCCGCCCGAGATACGGCGTGTACTATGTTAACCAAACTGCTGCAAAAAAATAAATGTACTGATACATTTTCAATAACATATATTTCGTTGATAGAATAAACCCAAACACATAACAGGTAATGGTGTCCATCACACCATCATTAATTGTCCTGATTTTAAATTGAATCCGCGACTTCCGACATAGCAATCAGTCGAACTTTGAAAATTGACCCAGTTTCAAAGACTAACAACATATATCTGACTCTTAAGTCACAAGATTCCATCATAGTTAAGTAATAGTAGACAGGCTGTAGATATAAAATTTTTAACACGTTGAGACCCACTTGTGCCTCAGAGAGCAGGTTAAGTCATCGTGCGTCTTTCCTGGTTGCCATAAGAATATCTGTGACATTCGTTATGAGTTGTTGGATAGTACTCAGTAGTCCTTCTATAAATCTCCGATATTCTCCAGTACTTGTTATCGTATATGTAAAAAATGTAAGTTCATCAATGTGTAGTAAACTGGTCGCTGACCTTAACCAAAATTAAGAAAAGATTCGGAGGATAAATGAAGCAAATAATATGTTTAACTTCAACGACACAGCTGGTATTTTTAAAATTTCCCAAGTTTTAAAAAGTATATCTGTTTTGTTGCCCCATAAAAACTATTCAAACATAAATCTCAATAACCTCCTAAAATTTGTTCGCTCCACATCGCATTATTCAATTAAATTCACAGCGTGAAAAGTAACATTGATACATTGTTACTGCAGGCAATATTAATCACAAGTCCTTCTGAAATTTTACCCTCGCTTTAAAAATGGATGTGTGGCGTAAATTTAATATAAAAAGTGGTATAGGTTTAGCAACCAGTGCGTCAAAAGAAACCTGAAAGTAGTACCTCGGGTTACCGGATTCTCTAGATTCTTATTTGGAGACATTCTTAAGTACAATTACTATGATCCCGGGTCGTTTACGCGGAGCGTGAAAAAATCATCTTCGATATGGTGTGGGTCACCGTGCTGTATTTTTGGCATTTGCAATGAGTATGGTAACCCCTACTCTTATATATTACTACGCTTTCCAACAGGCAAAAAAGAGTTACTTTGCAGGCTTTAAAATAAAACAAAAAGACGTTGGGTGACCTCGACAAGAGTGATAAAACGGCTTCGTGGAAAACCGGGATTAAGCAGCTTTTCGTTGCTTTCACTGACTGTCAGGTTAATGGAACCCCATTATCTTCTGATTCTAAGGGACAGCTACCGCGATGCAGTAACCATATACCGTCAGGTTATTGTCTGCTCATTTGCCAACTACCCTACCCTTCTATAAAAAGACAAATGTTTCCTAAACCTACAAAACTAACCTTCACTTAAATCAGTTTCTAAGCCTGCTAGAGCCTACTGAAAAGGCGTAATATTCGAGTAGTGAATTGTCCGTGAATAAACAACTAGGCCTTAAATGGAGGCAGTAATCCAGGCATTATCAGCCATGACGGTATCTCAACGGGTTTATTGCTTACGACCTCAACATACACTCCACTGTCCACAGCGCTTACACTTTGTGGAAAAAACAGTAGGTTGAGTTATAGATGTCTCTGAAAATCGTACATTTGAAAAATATTATTTTTTAAATAATGAAAGTGATACAAGTTTATACCTTAACTTTTAACTTTCTGCTCGGTACCAGTCCAACCAGTCTACCGTACAGGAAATTGAAGACTTGTTTATTTTAAGAGATTATTTTAACACAGCATACTATGTGTTAGTCAGCCAACCTATTAGCTTTTTCATGATTTATTTGTGAACAAATCAAGATGATAATAACGATGGTTATGATGTGTGACTTACTTAGTTGTATAAGAGTAAGTATATGAATACATTAATACAGTAAAGTAGCTGAACTTAATTGTACATATCGTTTTTTTGGCCAATTAATCGGCGCAGCACTATGCAATACAATAAATCGCATGAATTATGCAATAAAATATTATTCTCAGTAATAATAACACAATCATTTTCTCTCTGAGACTTACAAGTTTAAACTTAAGAGAATTTTTTATACTTTTTCAGTCGTTAAAATTGGTACTTCTACATTTAATTGTATTGTGTACCCTAGCAAGGTTTGGAACGGACAACGACAGCGATTTGTAGACTTACGAGCGATTGACGCCGATCGGGGCCGATATAGGGCTGTCGTTGTTTTTTTTTTCATATTCATCCGATTCTACCACTTTAGTGAATTCGCTAACACATAGTGAATAAATGAATGGTATTTTTTTAGGATCGATTATTGTGAATCAATTTTGTGTTTCTATATTGGGGTTGGCGTAAATATTTTCTCTATTTGACTGGATTATGTTTTTATGTTGAATTTAAATCTTTAATTATTATTTGATTGCTTGAATACTTACCCTGTTATTATTTATCAGTAAACCGCCACGGCTTCACATGAGGTCTTTACGCAAAATATAATATAGCCTATATTACCCCGAGAAGATGTGCGGCTTAGTTTTGCCGACGTCTTCAACCAATATCGTTACATCTTATCATATTTAATTCTAAATTTTAACAAATTACATATTCAAACCTTCCTCAGGAATTATTCTATCTATTGGTAAAAACCACACACAAATCCGTGGAGTGCTTTTTAGTTTATCGCGAACATGCAGACAGGCAGACGCTGCGCATGACTTTGTGTTATAGTATGTAGCGATGGTTTAATTTCAGTCGTACACATACTTCAATTAGTAAAAGCGATTCTTTATATTGTTGAATCTGAATAATATTAATAAACATTAGCTTTTGCCCGCGGCTTCACTCATGCAGAAGTAGATATTACACAACATTCTAATATGCAAAATTTTAAGCAAATCGATCATTTGAATGAAAAGTTTCATACCAGTTTTCATTCCCTATTTTACCCCTTAGAGGTGACATTTCCAAAATTCTTTTCTCAGTGCTTACTTGCGTTCTATAAGACTTTGCATGCAAAATTTCAGGATTCTAGGTTAAGCGGCTTGGGCTGTGCGTTCATTTCTGGGTATCTTAGTCAGTCACCTTCCTCTTTTATATATATAGATTATTACATTTTATATATAAATTGCATTTATTATTTTGTAAGTACCACAACCAGTCCCCAACCCGCACTTGGCCAGCGTGGGGACGTATGGCTTTAACCCTCTCCTGAGAGACCCGAGCCCAGCAGTGGGACATTATGGGTTGTTGATTGATTGATTGACAACTAAATCTATTGTAACTCTGTCGGTATACAATAATTTATCGCCATTTTTTAACATTGAGTTGAACTTTTTTTAAAACATTATTAAAGACTTTGTTTTAGTGTAATTTTTCAAAAAAATACCGAAATAACCACATCTTTAAAGTAGTAGTAAGTTGTGGGTGAAAACAAATACGATTTGACATTTTCATTCATCCTTTGGTGGGCTAAGAATAATCACATTTTATTTCATTCCCAAGACACGTTCATCATCTCGTAAGTAAACATGTCAGTTTGAACAAACTCAAAACTTTCAAAACAAAGAGCTTATTAACAACCTTAACCTACTTTTATTAGGATTTATTTTCTTCCAAACTGTTCTACAATTTCATTCCAAGTTCTTTGAGGAAACTTGTCTGTTTTTATATCTTCGGAATTGCTTTGGTAATTCGTATAAAAGATAGAAATATAGGTATTGTTACAAATCTGGAAAATTTAGTTCCGTTATGAAATGATTTGGTTTCTAACCAAGTAACCAAGAACCACTAAAATTATCTATTTACCGAGATTAATAGTTAATTAATAAAACTACAAAATACAGCAATTTACAACACTTATGTGTCAAACTCACTTTGTTCGGATATAATCGACGATCACTTTAATGTTTTGAAGAGGTATAATCGATACTGGTTGACATATAGTGACGACGCGTCTTACACAATCAGATGCCATGACACCTCCGAGCGATTTCTCGTAAATTTAAGATTTAGAACGCAATTTTTTTCTACTAAAACTTTATTTTTTGTAAAAATATAACTGTTTTTGACAATAGGATACTTCCAAATATCATTAAACAGTTTTTGAATAATTCATCACGTCTATTATATAAGTGATGAACACTATTATTCACTGTCTTAATAGTTGAGTTTTGGCTATCGTTGTATGTCTTCAGTAGATATTTGTTCTATATTTAGGTTTAATCTACCTGAGTTTATTTAGTATTAAAGTCGTATGTTTAATAGCAGTCTGAATTCACTTAGTTGTAAATCAATCAATCAATCAACAACCCATAATGTCCCACTGCTGGGCTCGGGTCTCCTCTCAGGAGAGGGTTAAGGCCATACATCCCTACGCGGGCCAAGTGCGGGTTGGGAACTGGCAAGACTACGTTGTGGCTACGTAAACTTGCCATTGGATGTTTTTAAGCCGCCCAAAGGCCTCCAACTAAGCTTCACTACTGTTATCCTATGATAACAACCGTGACCAACTGCTTAACGTGACCTCCGAATCACGGAATCGCTCATGGTAACTTACCACCAGGTACCCCATCCAGGTACTGACCGCGCCGTCGTTGCTTATTTCTCGGTGATTGTTTCTAATCACCGAGTGCAACTGGGCTATGAGCGCCTCTCAATATAACATATCTGTAATTAAAGACTTTTCGAAAATAGATTTTTATTAGTCGGCTTTCATATTTCCTACTTCTGCCAAAAATTAACAACAGAAACCCCAAACTAATTAAATAAATAAACTTAGAAATCAAACCTAGTTCATGACAAGTGTCAACATATGACCCAGCTCGAAAAAACTAATGTAAATATACTCTTATATCTATTATATGTAATTCTAAAATGCAATGCGTAGAATGAGTATTAGGTACATTGAAGGAAATGTTTCATATAAATAATTCACTCCAGCCTATTTTATTTCCCGAATTATACTCAATTGATGTTTACCCAGAAAACGTATCTCACAGTATCTATGTTATAAGGTTTTTATGTTTTCCTCAAAGGTAAATAATATAAGGAAAATGTATCAGGCCATGCCTCTTGTGAAGCCGAACGAGGCCGGAAACTCGTTACATGTGTGTGAGGACGTGAACATATTTTTAGTAAAACTTCATTTTGTGATCAGAAATGCATTTTATTTTTTATTCCGTTATGTTTGCAAAGATGGTGTATTCAATAACTTCTCGTTAATTGTCTATCTGCGGTATTACCCGCGGCACAACAACAACTGCGAGTAACGTCGCGGGTCATATATAGTCTAAACTAATAGTAAATCTAATAGTAGTGAAATAGTAACTGAAATAGTAGCTAGGATAAATAATTATGTAAAAAGCATGGTTATTTGATACCAACAACCCTCCCTTTGCCGGTGATGAACACAACTCGAAAATTACAAGTGCAAAATAAAATTTGAGTTGCTGATACTATTTTTTTTTGAGGCCTTAGTAAAGATATTTGTTACCGGCAAAGCTAGTCGAAAAGTCAAACTTTTGGCAGTCTACTAAGTTTGTTCGTAGGTTCCACTGTAGCTCCTCAACTTGACTCCGATTTTAATAACACAATTTTTTTAATTTTTTTTAAACCTGTTTTGAAAGTAAATATCCCTATTTTTACTATTTACTTATTTGTTCTAAATATATTTACTTTGTCATTTGTGTACGTATCTATACAAAATCAATATGTTGTGCTATATATCCATTGCTCAACGCTGTATATTATATAGTGTAGATAAATCCTTGTCCAAGCTACATTCCCCGAGACCCAAGTACAACATTATAACAGTAATCGTCTTATCTCGTCAGAAACCCGCCCTCACACCGGTGACGTCCCGAAGCTACTTCAGACACTCGCTGCTAATAAGATTAACTTCATAACTACATACGAAAAGTGTTGCACTATCTGCGAAGTTACATTGGTAATTTGTTTTCACATTCAAATTCAAAATCTTTTATTCAATTAAGCCACTAAGCGTCATTTATGAACGTTTAAATTGAAGATAAATTAAATTAATTAAATTGAAGGTAAATTAGCTGAAAACCCAAAACCTACTTGTGTCAATCTATAACTATCCGGTTTCAAAGTGCATAGAGCATTATTAAAAGAGTACTGGAAAATAAACTTATGGCCACTCTTTTTAAAGTCAGAATTTTTGTAAGCGCGTTAGTTTCTATAAGAATCTATTAGTTATTACAATTCTCATGACATATTGTTGCTCACTAGCAACTCCGAAACTATAGAACCGATTTTCATGTTTGTTTTAGGATTCCGTAGTTCATGTCTCGGAACCCTCGGTCGAGCTGTGTGTATTCGCAATGAGTATGGTGACCCTTGGATTCTGCTTATGCTTTTCATCAAGCAGAGTAGTCATTTTTTGCAAGGCCTAACAAAAAATAACGAAAAAGTCAGAAGATTGTTGAAAAATAAGGAGGCATATTTTTTTATGGAATAGACGGCTAACGAGCAGACGTATGTATGCTATTGCCACCGCCTCTAGACACCCGTAACACTAGAGGCGACACAAGTGCGTCGCCGGGCTTTGGGGGATGGGGAGGGGGATGAGGGGAAGGGTTGAATTATGGGCCTCCACGCACTTACCCGCAGCCGGCGGCGTCACCGCGGAGACGGCGGGGAGGGCCAGCTTTACGAGGAGTACCGCGAAGCGCGGAAAACTCTGAAGCTGGCCATTTGCCGCGCCAAAGACGAAAAGAGAAAGGAGATGCTGGAGGGTCTCGATCGTGACCCCTGGGGTCCCCCATATCGTGCGGTGCGTCAAAAGCTCCGCACGGCGCCCCCCCCCTTACCGAGACTCTCCAGCCCAGCTTCCTGCAGGAAGTGGTCGAGGGCCTATTCCCGCAGCGGGTGGAACACACGCCCCCGTCGATGGCCAGTTCGGTCGGAGACGACGGGGGCATTGAGGTCGACGTTTCGCCTGTCAGGGAATTGGAGGTAGGGGCGGCTATTCTTCGGATCCGTTCGAAGAACGCCGCCCCCGGGCCGGACGGTGTACCAGCCCGAGTGATGGCCCGAGCCCTCGACCATATGTCAGACCGCCTCAGGGAGATGTTGGACGCTAGCCTGGCGTCCGGACGTTTCCCTGAGTGCTGGAAGAGCTGGAAGCTGGTCCAACTGAAGAAGCCGGGACGGCCTGCCGATTCGGTCACAGTCTACAGGCCCATCGTGTTGCTGGACGTGGCGGGCAAGTTGTTCGAGAGGGTGCTCTCAGCCCGCATCGTCCGGCATCTTAGCGAGGTTGGGCCCGACCTGTCGGACGCCCAATTTGGGTTCGGTTCGACGGTCGATGCCGTGATGCGCCTGAGGGCTGTGACCGAGCAGGCGGTGAGCTGTTGCGGCATGGTGTTGGCGGTGGCGGTCTCTGGACATCGCCAACGCCTTTAATAGTCTGCCATTCAGCTGCATCAGGGAAGCACTCCAGTACCACGGGGTGCCAGAGTACCTGAGGCGGCTGGTGGCAGACTATTTGGAGGAGTGTACCGTCGTGTACGAGGATCGAGATGGCGCCTAGAGACGGCGACCCATGTCGTGCGGCGTTCCGCAGGGGTCTGTCCTAGGACCACTCCTGTGGAACGTGGGGTACGACTGGGTCCTTCGAGAACGTCTCCCCTCCGGGCTGGGCGTAATTTGTTACGCGTATGACACATTGGTCACAGCCCGGGGGGCGAACTTTCAGGAGGCGGCGTGGTCGGGCACATCGAGGCGCTGGGCTTGCGGGTGGCCCTGGACAAGACGGAGGCCCTGCTCTTCCATGGGCCCCGTCGCGGGCCGCCCCCCGGCGCCTCCTTAGAGTTCAACACGGTCCTCGTACCGGTTCGGGCCCAGATGAAGTATCAGCCAGTGTTGCAACGCGCAGCCTCTTCACGGGGATTGTCCGGTCGATGGCGCTGTACGGCGCACCGGTGTGGGTGTCGGCTCTGACCGCCCAGAATAAGGCGCGCCTCTGGCGGCCTCAGAGGGTTTTGGCGGTCAGAGCCATACGCGGATACCGCACGGTGTCGACCGAGGCGGCGTGCGCCTTGGCCGGTACACCTCCGTGGGATTTGGAGGCGGAGGTGCTCGCCGAACGGTTATCGACGGGTGGCTGAATTCCGGGCGGAGAGTGGCGTGCGCCCTCCGCCCGAAGAGGTACGCGAGTGGCGGGAAGCCGCCCGTCGAGCCACGATGGCTGGTTGGTCTTCGCGGCTGGAGGCTCCACGTGCTGGCTTCGCCACCGTGGAGGCGCTCCAACCGGTCATCCTCGAGTGGGCAGGGCGGCAACACGGGACGCTTTCCTTCCGACTGACGCAAGTGCTTTCCGGGCACGGTTGCTTCGGGAAGTACCTGCATTCGGTCGCCAGGAGGGAATTGAGTCCCGCCTGCCACCACTGCGACTGCAGTGAGGACTTGGACCAGCACACGCTGGCGGTGTGCCCGCTTGGAAACCGCAGCATCGGTCCCTCACTGCAGTCATCGGAGGAGATGTCTCGCTGCCGGCCGTCGTACGCTCCATGGCCAGCGGCGAGAGCAGTTTTACCGCGGTCGCGACCTTCTGCGAGGAAGTCATCTCGCAGAAGGAGGCGGCGGAGAAGGCCCGGGAGGACGATCTCCTCTCGGAACCGATCCGCCGCCGGCGAACCGGGCGGCGGAGGCGCGCCTATCAGCGCCTCATGCCGTCCTGAGTGTGGCCGCGGATGGGCGGGACGGGTTTTCCCCCCCATCCGCTTTAGAGGCCACCCGCGAAGGGGGCGACGTTACCCGCGTGCCTTACGCCGCCCACTTTGAGAGTTTAACATCAGAAGACGGTGCCCGCTTCAGTGCGGGCAGGCGCTGGGAGGGGTCCGGATGGCGTAAGAAAGCGGTTCCCGGATTTCTCCCGTCTCAGGCGCAGAGTGGCATACCATGGTGGTTTAGTGGGTAGTCTGGCGAGTCAGTCAGGAGTCCCACACAAAGTGAACCCCCTTTCCCCGCGGGGGGGAGCGAAGTGCGTAAAGGCATTCCAACACGTAAAAAAAAAAATGGGCCTCCACGCCCTCGGTGAAACACACCTTAAGCGTTGTTTCGCACCGGTTTTCTATGAGGCTGTGGTATCACTCCGGTCATGCCGGCCTATGCACACCGAAGCGTGGCTCTCCCAGGGGTTAAATATATATTTGTTTTTACATCGCAACAGCAAGTGCTTGTATACATATTCAGCTGTACATAAGACTAAGAATAACTTTAATAAACTATAACCCAACTCCTTAAAAACTTTAATGAAATGAATATAGCCATTATTACATATCTATTGACACACACATAGGACCGCCAAAACACCTGCCCTTTTTTTCTTCGCTTCTCAGTAGACGGTTAAAAAATAAGGTTACTTTAAAAAATATAAAAAACAAATTTTCCGTCGCGAACTGAACCAAATTGAAATAGGACCACACGGAAAGAACCAGCTTTCAAATTAAAAAAGAATCATCAAAATTGTTTCATCCAGTAGAGAGTTCTGAGGTAACAAACACAAAAAAACACAGTCGAATTGAGAACCTCCTCCTTTTTTTTAAATCAGTTAAAAATGTCAGGTCTAATCGCAACCGATGTGCTCAATGCTTACATTAATGAATGAAATTTACGTTCTGTCCTTATCAAGTTGAATGTAAATGGACAGGGTTCTTTACATCTGCCGTATAATAAATGTGCTCTTCTTTTTATTTTCCGGCGGGAAATCTATCTGCCGACTCGGTTCAGCCTCGTTTGGGGTCTTATCTATAGTACGAACGAAAGAAAAAACATCTATATGAAATCGTGCTGCTTTTGCTACTGGTTTTGCTTTATGGCGTCATCAAAGGTTAATTTACATGTGATCGGGTGTGCCTGAAAACTCTATCTCATACCAAAAACCATCACGCTAGGTCCTGTATACGCATGGATTGAGTTAAACAACTAATTAATATATTATTTAAATTTCAACAGTAGCATCGAGACTGGTGATTATATTTTAATTTTTTTTTTATTTGTTGAATTTGTATTAGACCCATCCATCGCCCAGAATGTCAAGACTACTCATGAGCGTCTTCGTTGCTTCATGATTTGTGTGCCAATTGCGTAAAAGTGACTTTCCACTTAGGGAAGACAAGAGACATAGGGTCGTGGGCAGAGAAAATATATTTCATTGATCATTCCATATGACGCCGGGGAAAACTTTTATTAATAAATTTTGGTGTAGTTTAAAAAAAGCTAATTGATTTAGTTACGGATTATAGACATTGCTGATATCACTTATATGCTTAATAAACTAATCATATGGTTTTTTCACTAATAAATGAAATAGCTATTATTTTTTAAATCAGGATAGAAAGCGAGGTCGAAAATGGACGTCTTTTCGAGGAATAATTGTGATATTAGAGGTCAAATCACTATTGTTAGAATTGTGGCGGTGGTCAACACCTGACTCTAACTGTGTACAGTCTGCTCATCATATCCTCTGAGAATGTAGTCTTTGGTACAATGAATGTAACATAATGCTTAAAAGCTTACGAATGACACCTGTCATTCATATTATAAAAATTAAATCTAGCTCATTACTTCATTTTGCCTCCCGTTTTGCTAAGGAGAAAAAATTAACTTATAAAATTTCCAACCTCATAATATTTCTTCCTATAAATTCGTTGCGTCTTCCAACATAGTTCAATTTTTCCTAGGACTTCCTTAGCGTCGAAAATCGGGATGTTTATTTATTAATTTATGACTACACGGTTGGCCTAGTGGTTTCAGAGGTTGCCACATCGCTTCCTACTGCGCCAAGTGTTGTGGGTTCAAATCCTATATGGGACAACACTTTGTGTGATCCATAAATTGTTGTTCTAAGTCTGGGTGTACTTTGTGTCCGTTTCATGTATGTTTGTATAGATCCCCGCGACACAGGAATTTGTATTCCTAATGAGGGAGGAGTCTTTAAAAAAAAAAAATTTAATACATCATGCACTTTAGGTGTATTAGCGGACTCAATCCCTAAGGCATTCTCTACCAGTTAACCATCGGGTGATGCAGAGAAGACAAGAAGTGGGTGCACAAATACATAATAATAATACTTTTATTTTCGCTAAAAAGTCTAAACATTTTGAAAAAGTGACCATGCAGTGAGATGCCTGTGGCAGGTCACTGCGCTCTTCCTAAGCAGTTACGTAAATCTAGGAACATTGATTATTGTTTTTATGAGTTCACAAACTTTAGTAACTTAATAAGCTGGACTTAGACTATAATACAGTTAAATTTAATATAAAAATTAAAAAAAAGTAAACCAAACTAATAACTTACAAATTAACATACGAACAGTTAGCGTGTGTGTGTCTGTGCGTGTGTGTGTTTATGTGTGTGTTGGTGTGTGTATGTTTGTGGATGTTTGGAGGTATGCGGTAGAAACTATAAGCCTTGCTACACACTAAGTGTTGCATGAAGGACTCAGTTTCTTCATAACTTAAGGGTACCAAAAAGTTAGTAATTAGTGTTTTACAGTCTCTTAGTAGTATTAACCCTAACTTTTCTATTTATCATATTATATAAATACTCCGATCGTCTTTTGTATTGTTTATTCGCAAATTCAGTTCTGATTTTGCGGGCAGTAGTTTCTGGTCTTCTATTTGCCATGTTGCTTGAGTTATAAGATGTACGTTTATGTTTTTTTTTAATATAGTGTGGATTATGTATAATTTTCGTACTGATAGAACATTTATTCGTCTCTTTTTGAAATGCATTACTTTTAATAGTGCTCGTTGTGCCCGTTACATATCCATCAGTTTTGTTATTCCAGCTCCTCCCCATGTAGGAATGCAGTTACAATACAAACATACATGTAAAGATGTACTAGGATTAATAGATGACAATTTTGTAGATGTTGATTCTACAAGTTGATTTATAAGGTACTGCTTTACATTTAGCTTAAAAGAAGAGGTGTTGGACTGAACAACGAAAGATGAGCCAATAAAGTCTGACGTATGGGAGGGACATCGAAGAAGGAGGTTACAAATAGACCGCGGGTTTCTGTTGTGGTTGCTGCATAGACGTTGGAAGTGGGAAGTTAAATATTTTGGTGAGGATGGGTTACTTAAAATTGAGTATAAGAAAGTTAGGGCTCGTTGTTCTCGTCGTAAGCGAATAGGTAGGTAGGTTGAGTTGAGTGCGGAAAAGGGAAATATGATAATTTTTACGGCGATTAAAAACGAATCGAATGCATTTATAAACAAGACGGTCAAGTTTATAGAGAAGATCTGCATTCAGCTCATAACAGCACATCACACGTCGTCATAGTCGATTATAGGAAAGGTAAGGGTTTGCACAAACATAGTCTTTTTTTTTGGAGGCAGAAAATTTCTCAGGCGATAAAACGCCCGAAGAGTGCCAGTGACTCTGGCTGACGCTAACTTAATGTGCAATCTAGGTGTAAGCCGAGATCCTTCGCAGATTCGCAAATAGGTATAATCTTTCCATTAAAAATTATAGCCGAAAGGGTTTCGGTGACTATTCTGCTCATCAGTCGAGGATTCCAACTATAATGGCATAACAATTTTAATGGGTTTACCATGTATTAATCGATTCTAGATCTCTGTTAACCAAATCTATTGCTAGCGAAATATCTTCAAGCTTAGCTTGCGAACAGAGTTGAAAATCATCAGCATACAGATGATACGCACAGTGAAGTTCCAGGGTCAGGAGATTAATGTACACAGAGAATAATAAAGGAGAGAGAATACCGCCTTGAGGGACGCCAGAGTCAAGTTCACACCAATCTGAGGAAGATTTTGACGCGGACCGACTGCTGGCGTCCCCGAAGATAAGATGAGAACCATTCCAGCGCTTTCAGTGATATCATATGATGGGAAAGGATAAATAGGAGTTTATGGGTCACTGCTTGTGATCCTGTGGCATTTGAGTGGGATTAGGCCCAAAAAAGTTGCCCAGATAGTTTACTGTAGTCGATCATTCAGTAAAGTAAATCCATAAAAACTATGATACATCAACTACCCCAACGCTCTTCGCTCTTAAATTTACACATCATCAACAACCCATAATGTCCCACTGCAGGGCTCGAGTCTCCTCTCATGAGAGGATTAAGGCCATGCGTCCTCACGCTGTCCAAGTGCGGGTCGGGGACTAGCAAGAATACATTGTGGCTATGTATCTTACCATTGGATGTTTTTAAGTCGCCCGAAGGCCTCCAACTAAGTTTCACGACTGTTATCGTATGATAACAACCGAGACCGACTGCATAACGTGACCTCCGAATCACGGAGACGCTCATGGTAACATGCCACCAGCGGTCACGCATCCAGGTACTGACCGCGCCATCGTTGCTTACCCTTGGTGATTAATAATAATAATTTATTAACATTTTACAAAATTTTAGATTTACAATTTGAGCTTATAACCACATAAATATTACAAACGCATCCAGTGTAATGGTATTGTAATATTGTTTCTAATCACCGAGTGCAACTGGGCTATGAGCGCCTCTAAATATATTTACGCATCTTTACTATTAAAGACCTTGGTTTCATTCAATTTTCTTTCATTATTATTATTTATATCCTCTCTTCTCTTTACAACTCAATTTTAAAATATTATATCAACAAAACGCTTAGTTGTAAAATAAAATTATACAAAGCCCAAGCGGTTTCCTCGACCTTCATTAAGAACTTGACGAGATGCAATCAGCATTTCTTTAAACGACTGCATTTTGTACATAAATAGCACGACAAGATTTGACTGAATGGATGTAATAGTAATTGTTGAGGCCATCTCACTGCTTCTTACTGCGTTCAGTGTTGTGGGTTCTTAACGTGGAAAAACAATTTGTGAGATTCACAAATTGATGTTCTGAGTTCGGGTATTCTTTTATCCATTAAAATAAAATCCGGTAAAATCTTCCATGATCCAAGATATAATTCTAGAGAGTATTAAAGCTGTTGATGCTGACGAGAGTTGAGTTGCAATTTGACTGAAAAAGTTATTACTTCGTAAGAAAATTACACTTTTACATGAAATAAAACCATTGCATGTCACAACACTATATGATCTGTCAAAGTCTCGACTATTTTGAAAAAAAAACATTGGAGTTAGAGAAAATATAAAATAAGGAAATATTGTACCAAACCCTACACCGATTCCTCTGGACTACGTGGCATAGTAGACCAAAGCCTCGTTTTTATGGAGAGGCCTAATAGTGGGCTGTTAAAGGGTGTCAATGATGATAATAAGGTTTTTTAAATGTAGGTATTCATATATCAACACATCAAACTAAATTGAAAAATTTTAAATACCTCCTAAAGCAAGCACTTAATAGTCATACGCCGAAATTGCCTTACATAATTTTGGAAAAAAGCTGATATTGTTACGCTGCTAGACCGATATTAACTAAATACTACTAGCTGTTTTGAAATCGGTGCTAAAAACAGACACATACACACAAAGAGAGATAATCAGATATCGACGTCAAGCTTATGACCCTCCTCTTTTTACGCCGGCGGTTAAAAATAACCTCCTGACAAAGTGTTTGTCGGCTTTGCACAAAACCTCTCAAATAACTTAACATCTATCAGTAACATTCTATATACAGACCTAAGATTACCAAAAAGATTTCTATTGTCTAATGAACAAACTCTGGGATGGGTCCTTTCAGAAAGTTTCGTGTTGAAATCTTTAGAGAGGTTCAAGATTTTAAATGTTTTGTCAGATAATTTCTTTCAGCCTATAACTTAAAATTACATACTAGAAGATGCTTGTGATTTACTAATGTGTAATAGAACTGATTAATCTTTTTATAGTCAAAAAATTTTCAGCCATGCTGTTTAAAGTGTTAACTACGCTCTTGCATTATTGAATCATATGTTTAAGCATTCTAAAATGTGCATTTTTATTTTATTATTAAGATGTCGATTAAATTTGTTAGTAACAAAAAGTAATAATCGTACAATAATCAATTCCATAAAAGTCAATTGAATATCCATCTTATCTCCAAGCTAATCAACTTTCGACCTCCATTTAACCGCTCATATTTTCTTTCTTGTTTCAGCAAATTTTTGGATCCAGGATATTTCCCATCACGAAGATATCGGACCTGCTTACAGGACAAGGCCAACCTTTTGACATTGCTCTCTCTAATCACCTTTACGCTCCAGTTTCCGTCTATAATACTAAGGTAAGAGGTTTTTTCACAGTTTCAATCATATACTTTTTAGCCAAACAGACGTGATTTGGTGGTTACTGGCTTGTACCGTCTATGGGTACTGGTAGCTCAATTGAAATAATTACCTTATCACACTTTGATATATTGAGTTCATCATTCAGTTAGTAGCATGAAAACTATGGAATCACTGCATAACATCAGAGCAGCGCTGCAATCAATTTGCTTGTATCGGCTCCTATATTCTGAAGCACGATAATAACAATAATTTATTTCTCTATAAAGATCTTTATAATGTATACTTTGTTTATAAAGTTGACTTTTAAACTAGGTATAATATGTCTAAAAATGTAAATAAGAAAGGGAGAAATAACGAAAGACATCAAGAAATTTAAATGATTCATTTGTTTCAGCTTCAGAAACTAGCTTCACCAGATGAGAAATCAACAATAAAACCTGCTAAATTCGATTTCCATTATTCCAAACCAGAGAATCCTAAACCCCAAGGTCCTTATTATGTAGAAGAAATTCGTCAAAAAAACACTCTCAGCCGTAAACCAAATTTTCATCTACCGGGTATTTTAGGTTCTGACTTCTACACTCAAGAGTCAAAATATCGAGAACTACGGCCAAAACCTTTAACTTCAACCCCTGAACCACAACTTTACGTATATAAAGAGCAATTTAATTTCGGTCCATTTATACCGATTGCTTACAACCAGCAACCACCACCAATTAAAGCCAAACTCGAAGAATTAGGCTTTGACTATGAAAATCAAGAAGGTAGCCACGAAGAAAAGGATCGTGGATTAAACAAAGTTGCAACAACTTATAAAACTGGAAAGACAAACAACCCATATATTGAGGCAAAGGTACGTTATTTGATTCTATAAATTATTGTTTTTTTAAAACGAACACACACAACACAACGCCGTCTAGTCCCAAACTAAATAGAGCTTATACTATGGGTGCTAAACAGCTAATATAATTACATACTTTTTTATGAACACATACATATTTTGGGAGCTTTATCATTGCGGAAATAAAATATCGATGTTTCTATAACTCATAAGTTGTAAGTATTTTTATAGTGAAAATGTATAAATTATATGTACAATTTGTCTGCACAATTGGCGGTGGTAGCACAAAACACAATTATTGCACTGTCCAATCACAGAGAACCCGAGACTTTACGATCGTTATTCTTAATGCGCCGCGAGTATATTAGTGTTCCTAGATGGACACTTTAAAAAGTTCTCACCGCAGAAATATAATTCTGTATGCCACATGATTCAGAGTTGGAATATTTCAACGCTCCGCCGGCGCACACGCTGCTTACTCCGTAAGTCCGGACGGCCCCAGCAGCCACTATCGGCACCAGCTTCGGTGTGCTCGGACGTATATAGCTGTTTATGTCGTTCGCAACAATATTATACATAGAAAACACCCTAACTCCGAAACTCACATTTCAGATTAGACAAACATTATTGGTCCGACTCGGGAATCGAACCCGGAACCTCGAGCACAACAGTCGCATACGCTATCAATGCTCCACCGTGGCAATTTATTTTGAGAATTTCAATATGTCTTCTATGAAAAGTGTAAACATCACCATGCATTTATTATCACAATAAACTTAAAAACTGTAATACTATACAAATGCAGAAAATAAGGCTCTTTTGTTTATGTTAAAAATTTTCATTTTCAGGGATTTTACTCTCATCCAGATGGAGCCATAAGTTACTCACGTTTTATTCATAATCAACCTCTTTTTGAAGCACAACCTGATTCTCAGATTTTGGACCATGTACCTACTAAGACAGAGCAGCAAACTTTAGCACCTAAATTCCACGATAAATACAAATTCAGAGCAAACATTAATGTTCCTGACCCACCAGTGTCCACGCTCAAAGATGAGACGCAAGCACAGCACCAGCTTCACCAAACTACTAAACAAGCACCTTCTCGAAGTGGATTTCACCTCGAAAATTTATCCGATCCGGAATTTGCTATCCAACAAAGTCCACGACATCCCATATATTACTTACATCCAACAAAGAAGCCGTATAGCCAACTTCTACCAAATTATGCTTTGCCTACATTAGTAAACCAACAACATTCACTAAAACCGTTACCACCTGTTACAGCTACGTTAGAACCTATATATCAGGTTACAAATCATTCTGCCGATAAAGATAAACCAGTAACTCCTTCGAAACAATTATTAATACCTACTCAAACAAGTTTTACTCCTCAAACGAATCCTCAAAATTCTCCTCCCTTGCTACATCTTTACACGCCATCACCAGCTACAGTAACACACTATCAGTCCGTCGTGCCTTTAAACACTGCACCAGCTACTATACAACCGCAAGTTCAGAACACACCTAAATATCCGCTGTCTGTGGACCAAGCTTTACAGCCTACAACCACACAACCTGAAACCATAAGTAATGATGCAAAAGATATCAAATCAGAACCAAAACATTTGCCTCAAGAGTCAGTTTCGTTAACTTCACCAACATTGCAACCCTTTCTTGTATCGCCTGTAACTTTACAGTCTATATCTTCTCCAACACCTGAATATTACTTATCTTCAACACCAGGAACAGAAATACTAACACGTGCTCAACAAACACACGCTCAAGCATCACCACATCACCAAGTTCAAATTCAACAGCAGAACTTTCAAGAAATACATTCAGAACTAGCACCTGAAAGACAAGATAGTGCCCAGCATTTAGAAAATTTATCTCAAGAAAAGCACCAGTCCTCGGCAAATACAGCCGAATATCAATCAACCACAGCGCATCCTACTGAGACATCTAGCCCGGATTACGAAATAGAAATTGCATCCCACGTTGATCATAATCAACTTCCTAAAGACCTGCAACCGATAACGACAGTACAAGCAACAAATAACCAGATAGAAAACCATGGTCAGCTAGATCAACAACCCTATTCACAAAACAACACACTTCTGTTAGCAAGCCAACCCTACATTGTACCGATCCAATCTTTTGGAGAACCTCCTTCATATCAGAACATAAACTTCCATGACCCTAATTCTCTATTTCTTGGTCAGTCTCTAGCAACAATTCAGCCTTTTGTCCAGCCTCGACTCTTTTCCAATGTGCAAGAGTTAGTATTGCAACCGCATTTTCAACAAACATCTAGTTTTCCCCCGGTACAATACTTTGGAAAATATGCTCAATCTATATTTGGTAACATTTGAGGCTGATAAAAAGAACGAAGCCAATAAACGTATACGTAATAAAAATAGTTTAGGATTATTGAAATTAAATTGTAATATTCAGACTATAATACGTATTAAATGTATAATATAGATACAAAGTAGTCAATTTAGTAGTGATAAGAATACTTAATACATTAGGGGCCATATTCAACACAGATTTCTGTTTCAAAAAAAGCCTTTGAAATATTTCAACAACTTTCATCTGTAAAATCCACATTGCATTATTTTATATTAATAATAATCTTTTTTTACATTTTTAAATCAAAGTAACTCCGTCCTACTGTTACGCTTTCACTGCTAAACCGCTCACCGATTTTAATGAGATGCTTTGGTTCTTGAGGAAGGACATAGGCTAGTCTTGGCCATAATAACAGACATATAAACGGGTGGAGCTGCACGCAAAAGCTGATGGTGTTATGTGGCAGATAACTAGCTGAAACTGGTGAAACTGACCCTATATCTTATATATATATAGCTCATCTCTTAGGCTAGGACCATAGTATATAGTATTTTAGATGTAAGTAGTACCTAATGTTTAATGATGTGCTCATAATATGGTGCGTGCTGAACTGTGATGCCATAACACGATGTAACTATGCTTCCTATAAGTAAATAATTGAAATTTGAATGTGTTTTTTTCTCCTGATCTATGAACCAAAGTAACTTCACTGTGCCAGAATGAAACCATGAGCAGAATGATGATGATGTTCTCCTGGCCGATTACGGTCTCAAGGGCCAGTCTCAACGGAGACCAACCAACTACGCAGGAGATATTATAGTGGAGATCAGGCGCAGGACCGACAGTTGAACGTGCTCTCCGAGGCACGGGGATTCAGACCCCAACTTCCAAACTCCGAGCTGTTATAAGTATTTATATAAGCAGAAAAACTCAATAACACTTTTAGCCCGACCCGGGATTTGAACCCGAGACCTCTTGATTGGCAATCGCATACTTCAACTGCTAGCTCAACGAGAATCCAATAGTATTGGTCACCATATTCAAGGTGAATACAGATAATGCAACAATGCAGCATGGTGACCCACACTATGGCGGTATATTGAGATGTTTCTGCCTCATTTCTTTTCTTTAAATATAATTATACTTGTACTCAAACTACCCTGAATATTTTTATTTTTTTCTGAACGTTTTTTTTTAAAGAAATATAAATAAAAAATAAAAATAAGTCTCGTTAAGTTATTATCCCCTATAAAAACAAGGAAAGCTTAAAGGATAGATTGGATAGATTCCTTCTAGGAATCAGACACTCATCATTCCACTTGTGTAGTGTAAAAGAACGAGTGATAGAAAGACATGGTATGAAGAATAAATGTACGAGCGAGAATGATAATAGTAGGCAATAGGCTCCAACGAACACTGATAGAAAAAAAAATATTAGAGACATTAAAGCCTTCATAATATAGCCGTTATAGTCACAAGAAATAGTTGGAGTTTTGGATCGTTCCATCCTGAATATCTGCCACCATCTAGCTTTACACTAGAGTTTGTACTATAACAGCTAGATTGATTGATACAATACGTGAATACTTTTTTGTAAATAAATACATACTACGAATAAAAAACACCCAACTCCAAAGCAAAAATATTTGCAGATCGTATAAATATTTTTTTGGTACATATTAGGAATAGATACTTAAAATATAACTAAAGTCGATTATTTAGCTACGTTTTGTTGATAGTGGTTGTTTACCTACAAAATTAATATAATATACATATTTGTAACAAGTCACTGAATCTTTATTAACTTGCTAATAAATATTATATAGAATACAGACAGAAATATAAATTAATAACATATATGATTTCGTGAACGTAAGTACAGTATAATGACACTGTGGCGACTATATCTACCGAAGATACACTGAACTACGGAGTAACGTAGTGTACGAAGAAGCTACCAATCCTAAATCGCACAATAGAAGTTCTCGCGCCGATTAACATATATACTACTTCCCAACATCAACCGTCGAGCAGTGGCCCTCCAGGCATAATCACCTCGCCTGGTTGGAGGATCCTCCTTTTGTGGCGGAGGGACATGACACCGGTTCCTCCACAACACAATATTACTATAATCGATTTCATCAGAGGCACAGTATCACAAGGTAATAAGTTTTAGATAAACTAGTATTGCCATCTGTGTGGCAACACCGTAAATAATGTTTTTATAATAAAATAGATGAAATTAAACGTTGTACAAATAAACGCCTTATGAAATACGTGCTCCGAGAAACGCAGACAGCATAAATACAACTCCAACCTTATAAAAACTAAAACACATTTTCATTTGTAAAGTAGCAAAAAGAAAAAAACAAGCAATTATGTGCTTGCCTTGTTGTTCAATCATTGTGTTCCCTCTACTTAGCATCTTCGCAATTTCCTTTGCTCTTCACACCGAATCAAAAATAATAAGCCTTCATTTTATTACAAAGCAACGAAACTTTTCATCTTGACTCAATTCTAATTTGCTTTTGACGTTGCCACGCCAGCAAGGCTCGGGGCCAAGGTGACATTCAAAGTAATGTCAACACATGTTAGGAATATTTGATATTTAGTATTTTCGTATTATTCAGAAGAAATGATAAATACATAAATATGTCCCTTTTTAATATTAGCTTTTAGACACCAACACATAAAAACAACTACGATTTTTTACCGCAGAAGTGAGCAGAAACCACAATAGTTCAAACATACATCACATGCAAATACAATACATGCACGCACGTACAAAAGTCATACAACAAACAAACGCACACATGCGCCATTATCTCAAACCGTGGGAGAGCCATGTTTCGGTATGAATGGGACAGCACGACCGGAATGATACCACGGCCTCACAGAAAACCGGTGTGAAACAACGCTTGCGCTGTGTTTCACCGAGTGAGGATACTGGAGGCCCATACCCCAGCCCATCTTCCCATCCCCTTTCTCCTCCCCATCCGCCAAAGGCCAGCAACGCCTCGGTGTTGCACATGTCCATGGGCGGTGATAATCGCTTACCATCAGGTAATACGTCTGCTCGTTTGCCCGCGATTACATAAACAAAAAAAATTAATTTATTAACTGCCTCGATAGCGTAGTGGTAGCATACAACTGCTGTGCTTGAGGTCTCGGATTCAATTCCCGGGTCGGAACAAATATTTGTATAATCTACAAATATTTGTTTCGGAGTTTGGGTAGTTTTTTTGTATAATATGTATATATTTACAAAAAAGTATTACATATTTATATCAGTTGTCTAGTATCCATAACACAAGCTTTGCTTAGCTTGTGTTACGGATCCCTCCCGTCTCAGGCGCAGAGTGGCACACCATGTGGTTACAATCGGATCGATTCCGACACACAGCTCCGCTGCAAACCTCGGTGGGTTGAAGGCCCGAGGGGGTAACATCACGTAAAGATAAGGGTCTAGGTGGCGTTGGGTGTTCATTTATTTTTGTTTGCCCAATTCAATGCCTCTTCTCTTTCTCAGCCTAGTCTTGACATTTTTGTAAGCTTAGTCATTAAAATCCCGCCAAAACCACTTCAAATTTACATATTACGCCTCTAAATAAAATTAAGTAACCAGAAAGGAGATTATTATTATTTACTGTGTAAATAAACCTAAACAAGGTATTATATAGTGTAGAACAACTACTTAGCAGTTAAAGTTTTAAGCATAAAGATTTAGTATTTAACATAACGCTACAAAAGTTAGGAGCAATACAGCAACCATAAACAAATAGTGACAAAATAGAGTGTTCATTCAAAAAGTTAAGTTTTATAATCTGTATGAGATTATAAAACATCACGCTACAGCGTTAAAGAGTGGAGCTGTGACGATAAACATAAGTGATAAACCTGTAATGTGACATTTTCCTCTTCAAGGTTTTGTGCTTTCTATATCCTACGAACACACACAAAGCACACACGATAATATCCACTAACTTTAACACAACGGCGCTCTCTTAAGCGAAAAATATAAAGATAAGATAAGATAAATCAACACGTTATCAGCGTTCAAACAAAAGATTATGTCTGTAAAGTTTCTAGTGCCTATTATCTAAGAATGACGGGATATAATTTATCTTGTCATAAAATAGTGCAACATGATTTAAATTTCCGTGAATTTTTTTTTTATTTAACAGTCGTCAAACTAGCTGATCAATCACCAGACGGTAAGCGATTACCACCGCCCCGCAACATTAGAGGCATCACAAGTGCTTGCCGACTCTTGGTGGATGGGAAGGGGAGAGTAATCGGTGGCCATGAGGCGAAACATATGCTCGTTTGCCGCTTATTGCATAAAAACGTAGAACACTCCCTTTTGCCCTATCATCCATTCGAATTTACAGAACTCAGAACACAAGCCATCCAGGGCCGTCCAATTCCAAACTAGGCGGAACCTAAACTATGGCGACTAGACTGCATTAAACATTAT
>PKRV01000518.1:0-75915 GCA_003709505.1 Hyphantria cunea | reverse complement strand
TATATCTCACAATAATAAGCTCACGTACATTCAATTACAAAGAGTACCAAAAAAAGACAATAAACTTTATTACAAATTAAGAAGATGATTTCATAGTATCGCAATATTGTGTCATTGCTATTCTGAAATGAAAAGGCGCTAAAATAAACAGTGTGTATCAGGTAAAAATAATGTGTGTATCAGGTAAAAAATAGATGACGTTGTTAGCGAATTACATCACACCATGATTTCACTCCCAGCTCCATTATATAACGACGTCCAATTCAATCAATTTCAACCATCTGTCACCTGTAGGTGAAATAGTGTTTAGTGCACACGATACCGAAAGTTTATGTATTAGTTTGTATCATAGTGTATGTATATAAAGTTTATATAATACCGTGTATATATATTTATTTATATTTTTATGTATATATTGTAACTTCACGAATATATATTTTTTTTCCCACCACAATGTATCTACCCCACAAAATTTCTACACCATCCAAAGGTTGGCTGGAAGAGAATGCCTTGGGCATTAAGCCCGCCGTTGTACATGTGTGCATGAAGTTTTAAAATAAATAAAATAAATAAATAATCTGTTACTAAATCTGAAACCTAATGGAGGTGGAGCGAAAGTGCACGCCTTTGCAGACCGATCGCAGCGCCTTCTGTATTTTTTATATCTGTTATTATATCTGTGTTATCCTGATTCATGGTGGACTTTATAAAATTACATAAAACAAACATAAGGAATACCTATACTCAGAACTACAACTTGTATGTCACACATGGTATCGTCCATCTGGGGATAAAACACACAACAGCTTAAGCCTCAGCCTAAGCCATATCTATACAAATAAATACCGGATACAAAATCTATTTGTCTCGTAAGAAATAAGGTAGTCAAAAGACAAAATCCCAATATAACACAACCATTTCAGATCGTTAGGCTTCAAATAAGTTCCTACAGCTCCAATATACCCAATTACCCAATTGTACCTTTGGCAACGTTTTACTCCAAGCACCATTGGTGACCCCGTAATATACCCAACGTGGCCCTGTGTACCTGGGACGGGAAACCGTGTTCTGACGTCGCAAAATCGAAATAGTACGGAACTATGTTTGAAATGAGGAAAGGATTATATTGGGTTGGGAACTAGTGGGTAATATATTTAAGCGTGGGTCGAACTTTGTAAAGTGATATTTGTTCCCCTAATTTATTATTAAATTATATTTGATGTTATTGTAATTTAATACCAACAGACGACGAATGAAAATGATAATGAAACCCAATACTTAATTGTAATTTGCAGAAAAAAATATTAATAAGTGAGTATAAAATTTAAGGGCAAAGCCATTGGAAACCTTTGTTAAAAGTATTGTGTTTCATGAATCGGATATTTACCCTAAATCTTTAACATGTTTTAAAATACATTGCTATTTCCGAGTTAATATATACTCTAATATAATTATTACCGCAGTCGACTCGAAAGACCAGGTGTCATTGCAACTTCAGAAAAAATCCTATGGTTAAATGTTAATGGTTAATGTTACAGAAAAATGCAAGTGGCAATTTTGATGATAATACCACGACAAACAATTTTATTGACCTCCAAGCCTATTGCTCGCGAGATATTTGCGAAAAATGATTTTCGTGACCTTTTGACCTGTATAACTTGTTAGCCGACACGATATCAATGTCAATTTATCACATCTTCATTACAACGCCTTAACAAAGGAATGTATAAAAATTCAGCTTACTGGGATTTTTTCCGCAGATAAAACCTACGGGTTTTTCGAGCATTTCGTGTAAACATTTGGCATCACTCGATGTAGAACTGTTGCAGTTCTTGAAGTGTACGAATTTAACATGTTTGTACACAGTTTCAATAAAACATAGCGCCTGCAAAATCTCATATCATAAAACACAGACAAAAAATCTATTAACTCCGCACATTCAGTCTATTGGAGCCTTTATAATTACTAGAATTCACACATTTGTAACAATTCCAAACAATAGCTATTCATAGTTCATGCGTTCAGAAGTCGACAAAGGGAGCCCCTTGAGATTACTTCGACAAAAGTTTTAATCAAGCAGCTTATCTTTACAGATATTAAGATACAAATCCCTATCGGTTATTGGGCTTCGAACCCATTATAGTAGCAGACAAAGGGTGCTGTTAAGAGTTTTGGCCTCTTACTGCTTTGGGCTTTGAGTAGCTCTCGAGATGAAATTACATTTCAGCTGAGTACCTACTTAATAGGTGTCTCGAAAATTTGTTAAGGTATATGAAAGAATTATATTAATTTACATGTCCAATATGGTCTAATATGGTAGGCGAAGATTAATGTATAATATATATACATTACTTTTTTTTGAGGCCAAAAAAAACTATAATTAGGTAATTTCAAATACTGTAGTAAGTAGGAAATCGTGGGAAGCATCCGTTATTTAATTCAGTTGTAGTAGGTACCTAAACCCCCGATTTTTATTAATATACTAGAATTTCTTATCGTAAATGAGAGCACAGCCAATGCAATCTGCTTGAAACGCCAGAAAATTAAAGGTTAAGGCATAAAAAGCGTCAGCCACCAAAATAATTTAAGATGAGATAAGACAAAATAATTTATTTAACACCAGATAACAAAAACTCAAAGTTGTACATACAATAATGAAAATGTTTAGTTTATATAGTGGTCTTAGATCTTTGTTGAGGAACCAGTCAAAGCATGTAATGGTACACGTACCAATAGCTTTTGAAAGCGACTCCGCCCGTGTGTATTTCAGATATCGCGGCAAAGCAGCCTATGTCCTTCCTCAAAAATCAAAGTATCTCGATGCCAAAGTTGGTTGAAATTAGTGTAGCATTAAGCCGTAATAATATAACAGACAGAAAAAGATGCTTATTTCAGAATTTATATTATTATAGTACGGATAGTACAGGGTCTTTATACTCCAGAATGAGACAGCCGTGTGTGAGTTTTTAAAGATATTAAAATAATATTTTACGTAGCCAATAAATAGTATCCATTTGTCATGTGTCTCCAGTAAAATGCAAATGTCCTCTTCGGCTTAGTCCAATACATCACGGTAAACAAAAATGTATCGGTGTACTGAACCAGAACCGAATCGATTCCAATGATGCCCCACTCAACCGTTAAATCCATTACGTGGGTCACTGAATGCCAATTTTGCAAACAATCACATGAAAAGTCTGAAATTGGATAATAATTTTAACATTTCTTTAAACCGTTTAGGACTAATTTTACCGTACATTTAAAACGGAAGTGTATTTCAGTTTTCGAGGCAAAGAGAAATGAGCTACACCGCTACACTGTGGGAGAGCCTTGCTTCGGCATGAATGGGCCGGCTCGACCGGAGTAATAACTCGGTCTCACAGAAAACTGGTATGAAACAGTGCTTGCTCTGTGTTTCACCGAGTAGAGTAAGGATACCACAGGCCCATACCCCAAACCAAAGGTTCTAGGAAAATTTTTGTTGAAGGAATTAGATATCAGAATGGGATGGGGCTGTAAACTCAAAGTATTGCTAGGGCAGTGGCAGTATAAAGTATGTAGTATATATCTGCTCGTATTCCCTTTTACATTACAATGATGACATGGGACAAGGACAGATAAAAATTAAACAAAGAATTTGCTTATCTCAATATTTAAAAGGTGGTTCACATGAACGTGTGTATTATATGTACAAATTTTATTGTAGGGTTAGTATATATATATATATATGTATGTGGATTTGATACATTACAAATACTTAATTGTACTTCTTCTTTTGATGAATGGCAATCAGCCGGATCAGCTATTTCTGCCAATGTCAAGTATTTCGTCTTCAATTCAAAGTCTTCGAGTCTTCAAGTCTTCGTCGTGATGGAATTAATGATAAAAAATATAAAAAACGTGGATGACATGAAATGGGGACCGTCCGATATTAATCTACTTAATTGTATCTACTTCCTATTTTCTCTGCATCAGCTATAGGTTGACTGGTAGTGAACGTCTTTGATATTAAGTCCGAGAATGCACCTAAAGTGCATGATGTGTAATAAATAAAATAGTTTAATCGAAGGAGAAAGTAGTATATATACACCTCAACCAGCATCAAGCATCGTCAAACCTCGGTAGACCATCGAAAATATATTTTGAAATACGTCTCACTACGGAGAGCAGCAACTTCATATACTCAAACACTCATGGTTACTACTAAAACCTTATTATAGTTCTACCTTTGAATAAATCTAGTTTGACTAATACGCGATAGAGCCTCGCTCTTATATCGAGATCTCCAAACGACCTTATCTAAACCAAAGGTAAAGAAAGTCACCGCCGGCCTCTGTACAGAGACAAAGGATTAAGGTCACTTGGACCCTTGGGGGAGGCCGAGGGATTAGCATATGCGAAAATAATTTACATATTATAACTGTAAATGTTTGTTACTTGAGGATTTATGTGAGTTTTGGTTGCTATTGGATTAGAATTCGAATTTGCATAAAAATTTTATGGGCTTTTTTTCTGTCGTATTCCTGCAATCTTCGGAAATGTGTAGGTGACAAAGAAAGGAAGATATATTATTTTGTTAGAATATAATACAAAAGATGTTTTCACATTATAATACGTTCCTTATATTCTACCATTTCTGGTGTACAAATTTTAAATGTTATGAACTAATCTTAGGCACAATAGCAATATTATTATATTTATTTTAGGTCTACACTAGAAGAGACTAGACTAGAAATTCGTTAGCAGTATAGTAACATTTGTTTAAAAGTAGGTCTAATAATTTGCGTTTAAACTGGTTTTAAATTATTAAATAATAAGGGACGGAAGAGTGTTGCAGGCTGTAGAGGAACATGTAATATATAACATGTAATATATATTTAACCAAAGAGCTTTGCTTGATGTCCAATATTGTGCGTGGTTTGTGACTTCTGTAACTCCTGCGTTTTTAATTAAATTCAAAATCATTTATTCAATTAAGAGACTAAATGAGATTTGTGAACGTTGAATTGAAGCTACAGATAAAAATCATAGATCAATACAAATAGACGTCAGATGTACTGTATTGTCAAGGTGAATTAGGTGAAAACACCAAAATTCACTGCCTGCCTGAATTGAACTATGTCGATATCGTATGGTAATAGATTGTACAGTATCACCAGTTCTATTTGCCCCACAAGATTCGAAAGAAATGACTAATGCAGCAAATTAAATGAGACAACATCACAGGAACGAGGGCAACCTTGATATAAACCCTTTACCAAACCGCCTGGCCAACATGGCATGGTAGAACCAAAACCTCATTTCTAAAAAGATGTCTATATACAGCAGTAGACTATCAAAGACTGTTGAGGTGATGTAATCTGAAACTGTACTATATAAACAATACAATATGAAAAGCGTTTAAGAAAAAAAAAGAAATCGTACCAACAGTTCAACAAAAGTGGGAGAGCCACGCTTCGGCATGCATGAACCAACTCGACCGGAGTGATATCGCGGCCTCATAGAAAACCATTGTGAAACTGCGCCTGCGCTGTGTCATAGAATGCACCAATAGTAACAAGTGTGAATTATAAAATATATACATTTATGAAAGAGACAAACATGAGATTAAATATGAAAAAGGCAGTAACAATAATTAAAATTAAAATATATTCAAGCAGATAAATTGGTACTAAGTATTTCTAATACAGTTGTTAATAAAAACTAATGTTTCAACAGTCTCAAAATTATTTTTCGAAAGTGGGAAGTTTATCGGCAGTCACATCTAGTTCTCTGCAAATTCTGTTGCAGGTTTTGTGCAAATAGAATGTGGCTGAAAATTGCTTTAAATTGGTTCTGGCAAACCTCTTTTTTAAGACCTATGTCTACATGAAGTTATTACATATTTATTTTGGTTGTACACATTTGTGTTGTAGCTAAAGTACTGTGATAGTAGTCGACCTTAATCTATGCAGGTGTAACTTTAATTCGTCAGGGTATGCTTAATTTACTTGAAGGCGATGGGTTGGTGATTTGAATCCATTCTTGATTCTGTAATATAACTCGAAGCATTGCAAACTTATTTTTTCCTAAGGTAGAGGTTTCAAGATCTTTTTTATGGATGAGCCTGCCAAAGTGATCCTACTCTACCTGACGGAAAGCATAAGAAGAATCCGAGAGTGGTGGTCATCATATGGCGGCCCATTGAGATGGTTCAACACCATTGCCGGCCTCGCACTCACCAACGAAACATGACAGCCCGAATTCTGTCATTTTAGGTTGATACCGCGAGGGCAGTACCGTCCCAGTCAAGCCGACCCGAGTCCGTACTAAAATCTGCGAGGCTATACTTCTTTTAGAATATAATAAGTGGACATAATTCTTTGTGACGCATTAAAAACAAATCCATACTGATATTATAGATTCGAAGTAGCTCTGTAAAAAAGTAAAACTGATAAAGTTATACTTTTTTTATGGAATAGCAGGCAAAGTGCAAACGCTGTTTCACACCGATTTTCAGTGAGGCCACGGTATCACTCCGGTCGAGCCGGCCCTTACATGTCGAAGAGTGACTTTCCTATGATAATAATTTAATTGAAATCAGATTTCAGAGGCGTTGAGGCACACATAGCACAGTTACACTCAGTGATTAGAAACAATCACCGAGGGTCAGCAACGACGGCGGGGTCAGTATCTGGATGGGTGAACCGCTGGTGGCATGTTACCATGAGCGTCTCCGTGATTCGGAGGTCACGTTAAGCAAGTTGTTATCATACGATAACAGTCTTGAAGCTTAGTTGGAGAGTCCTTCGGGCTTAAAAACACCCAACGGCAAGATACGTAGCCACAAGTATTCTTGCTAGTCCCCAACCCGGACTTGGCCAACGTGGAGACGTATGGTCTTAATCCTCTCCTGAAAGGAGACCCAAGCCCAGCAGTGGATATTACGAGTTGTTGATGATGATGAAGATTTCAGAGAGCATAGCCGCGGGTAAAAGCTGGTATTGTTATAATTACCTAAATCCATAACAATAAAAATTTGAAACTAAAAAAATTTACGAACACTTCAACGGCTAAATTAAAACAAATTAAACTAGGTCTAAATGTAACGAGAAAACGTTTTCTTCGTTGATAAGCATTTTATAAGCAAAAACATTTATTTCGCACGGCGTAAAATAATCCGATAACAGAACGAAAGCTTTCAACAGCTTTTTTTAACTAAACTAGCGTAAGATAAAATCCGTACGCAAAAAAGAGGAAAAGGGGAAAAAATTAAGTCTAATGCATTTCCCGGGTACACCCAGGTGGATCGGGCGGCGAGTAGCCGACAGCTACATCAATCATGAACGCTTCAACTGAATGCTAAATAACCCTCGCCTACTGCCAGCCGGGTACCGATGATATGTGATCTTTTAGTTTTACTACAACTTTCCTTTTGCTAAATTTCTTATAAAATTATGATTTGGAAAATGAAAGACTTTACAAACACACATGAAACAGACACAAAGTATACCCAGACTCGGAACAACAATTTATGGATCACACAAAGTGTTGTCCCGTGTAGGATTTGAACCCACAACACTTGGCGCAGTAGGAAGCGGTGTGGCGTCCACTTAAACCACTAGGCCAATCGTGCAGTCTGTATGACATATATGAATAACAGACTGTAGATAACCACATATTTCTGCGGTGTTTTTTTATAGTTTCAAGCTACCAAAGTGATTACTCAGCCTGATGGAAAGCATGAGCAGAATCCAATAGTGGTGGTCACCAACCTCAATGCGGATGTCGACAGAGGAGCATGGTGACCCACACTATGGCGTTTTAGTGAGAGGCTTTTTCACGCCCTGGTTAAAGAACCCGGGATCATACTGAAAGGGAAACACATGCGGTGGTAGTGAGTTCCATGTTTTGATATGTTAACACGGTACATGTACCACGATATCTGTCTGTCTTTTTTTTGCGGCTAATCTCTTGAATGACTGGATCTATTTTGTCGGGAGTTTCACTGGCAGATATCAGACAGTGTAAGGAGTAACTTAGGCTACTTTTTTAGACTAGCTTCGCCCCGCGGCTTTACTCGGGATAACAACAATAAACGTGGTTAACACCGTGGGACTCGACTAGTTTATAAATAAAATTCGATACTTATTGCAGCGACAGTCCCAAACCCCTCGGATACCAAAGAAAGAAAGAAAGAGAACATTTATAAGTCACCCATAATAAACAAGATTAAGGACAAACAATATACAATGTACGAAACAAACAAAATAAAAACAGTGAAATGTCTGGCTGTGTGACTAAAAGGCCACAGCTCAGCTTGTGGTGCGGTCCTGAAAGTGACCACAGCGACTGTTGGTTATGTCGGACTCGAATCGACTAAAAACCGTCTCGGGTACTAGAAGCCGGGGAACCAGGTGCACCCTAGAAGGGAAATCCCTGTAACTTACAACAAAATTATTGACAAACGTTATAAATAAAATTCTTTATAAATCCAAAGATTTCTTTTATTGTTTACTTAATTTATACAAACTTAATGAGTAGATCTGTTCGAACCATCTTTAGTATCTATCGTTTCATCGACACAAATATTTAAATAAAATTCTCTCTGTCTGTCACTTCGAATTGATAGTTTTTCACCAAATGCATATAAAAGGTTATACGGTACTTACATCGAAAAATTAATTTCTAAAATTTTCATCTCTCTGTGTGTTTGTTCCGGGTAATCTCTGGAACGACTAGAACGACGATTTAAACGAATTTTCACTAACAGATATCTGATAATATGTTTCTAGGCCAACTTCGCCCTGTGTTGAAACACGCGGTACAACAACGACCGCAACGAGTTTTAAATAAAACTGCACTCTACAAGTCAAAAAAAGTGGTAAATTAATTTTCTCGAGCATTGAGTGGACGAGTTCAAACGACTCGAGAACACTCGACCCGTGTCTAAAGAAAACACAGACACATTACAACTGAACGTAAAGTTTCTCTCTCAAATTGTTATTTCCCTAAACAACTGTGCCGTTTAATTGTGCTCTTTAAACAATTCCGCCATAAATGGCTCCTACAAGGGAAGTGTACTTGTAAAGGTATTTAAATGTTTAAAGTAACCGTTGTTTTAAGGTGTGCTGGCTTCACCTCGCTATACACATCAAGCAAACCGCTGCAGGCTATTAGAGCAAAGACCGTCAAGAATACATAGAAGTTGAATAATATTAATGGGTTCATAATGATATAAATAATTAATAAATATTTCTGACATCTAACACACAACGCCACCCAGTCCCAAACTAAGCACAGCTTGTATTAAGCTCCGAAACAAATATTTGCAGATGATATAAACATTTGGTCCGACCCAGGATTCGAATCCGAGACCTCATGAACAGCAGTCGTGTACAGTACCACTGATGATGACATTTAACTAATAAAATAAATATAAATAATTCGGATGTCTAACACACAACGCCATCTAGTCTCAAACTCAGCAGAGCACAACAACTAAACTGTGGAGTATACTGTCGCCTGCGGTATTCCCGGACCGATACGACCTTCAAACCTTCAAGAAAAGAGCGTACTCCTTCTTAGCAGGCCGGCAACGCACTTGTAACGCCTCTGGTGTTGAGGGTGTCCATGGGCGGCGGTAATCGCTTACCATCAGGCGATACGTCGCAGACGTATCGACGTCTTTTGCCTCCTATACCATAAAAAAGCTTGTGTTACGGGTACTGGACAAATACATATAAAACAAATAATAAAAATAAATGAAAATGATACTCTTGTTTTTAATCATTTAAAAATACATGTTTTTAATATTAAAACAACCGTTTTTTACCAAATGCATATGTATGTAAACACGGCATATTTACGAAAATAACATTATTTACAATTTTCGTAGGTCTGTCTTTTTGTTCCGGCTAATCTCTGGAACGACTGGACCGATTTTGATGGGACTTTCACTGACAGATAGCTAATGATATAAGGACTAACTAATGCCTGAGGTGTTAGTCGGAGTTACTGCTGTACCGCGGGTAACACCACAGGGCTCAGCTAGTTATAAATAGAAAAGACCCCAACTCTAAAACAAATATTTGCAGATTATACAAAAGTGACTCCATTCTGCCTGAGGGATAGCACGAGCAGAATCCAAGAGTGGTTATCACCATGCCCATCACTAGTGCAGACAATACAGTAATGCATCATTGGACCTTGGTTTGTATCTTAACAGCAACTGCAAGTGACAACGCGAGCGAAGCTAGTCTAGAAAATAAGTACTCTTTATAGCATAGTGAAAATCCCGTCAAAATCAGTATAGCAGATGCAGAGATTAGCCGAAACAAACAAACAGAAAAATTACGAAGTACATATAAATAAATAATAAAATTTTATTAGTTTGAAAATGCAAACATATACTGTAACTTATACGGTTAAAGAAACTTTATTTCTCAAAAGAATTTACAAAATTCACTTACTGAGAAAACATACAAACATGTTAACAAATAAATCAAATGAGCGTTTCATATAAAACAAAAGTGGGTAGTAAAATATATTTTGCACAAAAATATGAACTTAAAATACACTCGAACACAGTAAACTGTAACTTATTTGTTACTTATATAATAACATAATGACCCTGAACAAATGATTATGGTCAATATCCATAAAACATACACAATTTTATATTTAACATTAATAGCAATAGTTAAAAATTAACAATGCTTAAACACAATGCGACACTGAAACTACGTATAGATAATCCAGCTACTGGTGGTACCACTCAATTATTTGATATCGGAACTCACACAAAATTCTAATAAAAAGCTTATGACAGAAATATTAGTGCTCAGATTTCCGCATAATTTCACATATTCTTATCAGAGCGAATCGTTTATCGAGATAATTAAATCGCTAGTTTAATGGCTTCAATAAAGCTAGTCCGACGAAAGCCGCTAAATCTGCAGTGTACAAACTCCGGCTGGACATGTCGCAAGCCTCCGATATTATAAAGTAATTGTGTTCAACGCACTATTTGTTTTTCTTTTGAGTTCTATAAGTGTGCTATTTTGGTCCATTGGAGTTCGATTGAAGGTAAGCTTTATTCTTTAAATATATAACAAAAATCTCAGAATCCAAAAAAATTACATTAATAAATTTTGTTAAAGAGATTGATAATATGAATAATAATAATATTGTCAGTAACTGAATTTAAGGATGCATACCGCAGTGCCTGCCACTTATGAAAAACTAACTGACCCAACGAACCGTATCATAATATTTATTTTTGTGAATATTTTATAAATTAATTTTAAATAAATTTTTTGGCAAGCCCTTGTAACTTCTTGTATTGCTTCAGAGCATAGAACTAAGCGGACTTACAGAATAAAACACCTCCAGTTATTTTTTCTTCTATATAACAACTTTACAATAACAAATACCTAAAAAAATACCCAATTTGGTGCAGTCGAACGAAGGTTATGGGCGTACAAAAATTTTGTTATTTATTTATAATTATATAGATTTAATTCGAACCTAAGACTTCCTGTTAGCCAGTTAATAAATAAATCACAGGGAAATCATGACATTGTTTCTCAAATGTTAGAAATAATAATTTGCCACTTGTTTCTCTTAAGTAATCCAATTATTATAAAATTACCGCGTGTTTTCAATGTTCATAAGAAATTGAAATATCCATATATTAGAATACTTTTACTACTTTTCATTTTTTTGTTTTCTTCTAATGGGATTGATCAGTCCTGACCAACACCTGCAACTTCCTACTAATATTATAAACGCGAAAGGTTGTAAGGATGGATGGTTGTTACTCTTTAACTTAAAAACAACTGAACGGATTTTAATGAAACTTTACAATAATATAGCTGATACATCAGAATAACACATAGGCTACTATTTACCGAGAAGATAAGCAACGTCGGCGCAGTCAGTACCTGGATGGGTGACCGCTGGTGACGTGTTACTATGAGCGACTCCGTGATTCGGAGGTCACGTTAAGCAGTTATCCCGGTTGTTACCATAGGATAACAGTCGTGAAGCTTAGTTGGAGGCCTTTGAGCGGTTTAAAAACATCCAACTGCAAGATTACGTAGCCACAACGTTGTCTTGTCAGTCTCCAACCCGCACTTGGCCAACGTGGGGACGTATGGTCTTAACCCTCTCCTGAGAGGAGACCCAAGCCCAGCAGTGGATATTATGGGTTGTTGATTGATAAAAAAAAAAGTATTCCCAAAAATAGATAAAAAACAGTCTTTAAGGGGGTATATTTTAGGTAAAAATTTGATCTTAATCCGTGCTGAACTTTAATAGTTTTGGCAGCATATACACTATGTTTTTATGAATATACAATTACATTCAGAAAATAGAAACTTCAATTAATGCTAGAGGCAATGAATATTTTATTCAAACAAGACTTCAATTTCGTAAACACACTGGGGGCATGCCAACACAAACATGTGTAAAAAGCTTGGCAAATACTGGCAGAGCAGTATCAAGTTTATCTTAATTATTACACTACAAAAACCCTGAACATACAATTGAAAGATTTCGTTGCATCGTGTAATAGATTTCCTTCCTTTTTGTCTTATGAGAAGGTTTAGCGATGTTTGGTCCTCATACATAAAAGCAAAGTCAATTCTAAATAAACCTAAGTCTTGGTATGACATACCTGAATGAACCTGCCGATACTGAGTCAGGGATCACCTTTTAGCCAATCACTTTCAAAGCCCTTGAAAACTTGCATATAATAGACTTACGATAGCTGCACGAATGACCTGGCCTACCACACCAAGTGTTGTGGGTTCAAATCCCACTTGGGACAGTATTTAGTCAAATCCACAAATGTTTGTTTTAAGCAAAAACGAGAATGTTATTCCTATTCTTTTGATTTCTATGTTCTGTAAAAACGTAATATTAATGATAAAATAAATTAAAATAACACGAATATACTATATTGAACATAGTCAGCATTCCTTATTACTTGACTGCGAAGGAAGGAGGGTTATTTCATACGTATGCATATTTCTAGCACGCTCTGAAGCCTAAACGACTTGTTGTATTTTTATGTGAGTGGTGTCAATAGATTCGTCTCAGTCGTGAAAGCGTAACACAAAATTTAAAAAAAAATTATAAAAAACCCGACTTTATCAAATAAGTGCGTAAGTTAAGTTAGTGGAAGTTAATAAATTTATGATATGAAAATTATTAGACATATAAGTAGTTCTTATTATGTATAAAGTTACTAAAATATTATGTATAAAATTTGTCATTAGTTAATATTAAATGTTGCCAGTATACATCCTAAAATTTTGATAATAAATAATTCTTATTGTTCCGTCAGTATTTCAATAAAGCGAGTAACGCGAGGACGTGTTTTCTTGTGCTCGCGCCACTACCTCAAGTACCTACTTACATACTTATCAAAAAGATAGAAAGAGCTGCAAAGAAAATATTGTTTTAGAAATAAATGTATTTGTTTTTTTTTATTTTGATGTACCCAGCGTTACTCTCACGACTAAGACGAAGCTATTGACACCAATGACATAAATATACGACAAGCCCCTTAGGATCTAGGGCGTGGCAAAGAAATATACACACATGCACTCGAAAAACATAACCCTTGTTATTTCAGGGTCGGGTAAAAAACCTGTATTTAACAAAGATGGCAGCAGATATTAGCGCGGTTGATCTTTTTTTTGAATAATTATTATAATTACAAAGGCCGTTTAGTAAAATTTATAATTCAGATTGTCATCTTATATTCCAATTACTCGTCCGACGAATAGTTCATTTTGCCAACTGATTTAGAAGACAAAATTTATAATATCTTTTGACAAAAACTGTTCATTGAATAACCGTGTTCACTAGTAAAATACATATTTGATACATTTCTTTTTGAAATAACTTTGTTAGATAACTTCATGATCAAAGTGTGCAGTGTATAAAGTTCGGTTGATGTAGATTGTTGGAGGAGTTTCATGTTGCTATATGGAAATGTATCTGCTATATTATCCAAAGAATGCGGGACAATGTTCGCTGGTTCATTTGGGTGTAATAGACAAGAGCTTAGACAACCACCCCGATCACGAGAACTATTCGACTCTCGAGCAGGCAATACTTATGCGCTATGCTAATAATAGTTGCAATCGAAACAACAACACCTCTTTGCTTTCTGGGAATGTATCTTCTATGAGGGTACAAAGAGAACGGGATAGTGTTCGTTGATTCATTTGGATGCAATAGACAAGAACATAGAAAACCACTTTGAATACAAGAACAATTCGATTCTCGAGAAGACAGTTCTTTGCTATACTTATCAGCAGCAGCATAGTTGAAATTGAAGCGACAGACCCTTTTTGCTTTCTGGGAATGTATCTACTATGAGGGTCCAAATAGGTTCATTTTGAGACAGTTAACAAAAACACAGAGGACCACCCTGAATAAGATGTCGATCTACGGGTCGTTGTTCGTATGTGGTTCTCGATAAAATAGGCTCATTTGCTCGTTTGGTCCAAGTCTCCAAAAAGTGGTTTGGTTTGGATCATTCCTTCTTGTGGCTTGATTTCTATTTTGTATGTGGGAATGAAATTTGACCACTTAGGTGTCGCTACGATTTCCGGGTCGCACCAAAAGTTTTTGTGACCTGCAAATATTTTGGCGTTTGGTATGTTTTATACGCATAATAGTAATTTGGTGTTCATAGTACAAGCTCTGCTTAGTTTAGGACTAGGTGGCGATTAGGTGGCATTGCCTGAATATGATAGAATATTGTTTTTATAACATTACAAAGGGCAAATGGTGGGTGTTTTATTTCAAATCCTTCGAGGGTAAAGATGTTAGAATAGGTATATTTGTTTCCTGGGCATTATTCAAACGGCACCTTGCCAGAGAAACATGATAATATAAGCCCGTATAAAATTAATTAAACAAAATAAGACACGCAAAGGAACGCAATTTAATAGCTCAATTGAGAAAATTAAGTGGTTGTCGATACGTCCGGAAGCTAAGATGAATAATTACATTTAATTCTTGGCTTCGCGGAAGTGCAACAACATAGACGCCACGTTTTTATTAACGTTATACTATGTCGAAGTATGTACATATATTTTAATATTTAATGACCTCACTATAAGGTCGAATGTAATTGAATTTTTTTCACGTAATAGATGTTCTTTATTAATTTAAAATCTAAAGATAATACTAAGAGTATCACTTCTTCGAAAGGGTCCTTAATGACTGAAACATGAGTTTCCCGCGACCGAAAATAGTTTAAGAAAAGGAATACAAAAAAGTAGTAACTGACTAAATCATTGTATCATTCTCATTATTTGTATTTATTTGTAACTTTACGCTGCATCGAAAAAATGATTGAAAAATAATTATAGAAAATATCTAGATTTTAATTTCCTCTTTACGAATGAAATGGAAATTCTCTAATTACTCGTTACCTAGTGAATGAATTACCGGAGGGTCTACATCCCTTAATCAGAGTACTTATTTTTTAAGGGTATAAAAGCAGAGGACATCCGATCGAGGTCCACCACCCCACTAAGGTTTGCGGAGGGCGGTGAGTAGGAATCAAATCGACTAAAACCACACGGTATGCCACCGTGTTCACCTGAAATAGCAGAAATCCGGGAATGGCTAATATTAAAAAATATTGCGAAAGCCAACCCCACCCGAAGAACATTATGTTATGGTCTGTTCCTCATAGGGGTTTTTGTCAGGCAAAATTGGTAGGAAAGGTTTGCTCAATCTCCACCGTCCTTTGTACATTGCAGTATTGAATAATGCACAGACATTACAATATTTATCTGGCTTAATAACTCTGAATGCAGCTAAAGCCTTATTATCTGATCTGCATACACTTACTCTACTTGTTGCCCTTGCGTCACTGACACACTATTGGTACTCGATAGATTACGGCTGACCAAAACCCGTTTATTTGTACAATTATTTTAATTATTTCTCAAGTTATGCAACATTACTGTCGTCTAGTATACGGCTACTGTTTTTGGTACGGCCACTAGATACGCCTTTTATCTGAAGGTGAAGTCAAAAGGAAGAGTAATAGATTTAGCAATCTATGTATTTTTGTATAGTCTGTTGTAACACCTAATCTACTTAACCGATTTAAATGAAAGATGTAACAGTAGATTCGCAATGATAGCCCGGGTTACATAGAATACTTAGCTATACACATTTTATCAACTTTTTACGTAGTTGGGTTATAAAATACTTTATATGGCCATTAACCTTTGATGATCAGAACATCCAAAAATGACAACCACTTCGACTATTACAAAAATTTGAGGAACTATGTAACGGGCGCGATAGAGAGAGAGAAGAAGGCCTTTTTTTAACGTCTATGTCAATAACAACAAAGACAAGCCAATACAGATGTGGAATCGGTTAAAGAGTATATGCCCACTTGGTAGCAACGGTAACATACAAATGTCGTTGCCTCATCATCTTTGTGAACCTAACAAAATTAACAACTTTTTTCTGGACGTGTCTAGTAGGAATGATATCGTTGACGCTCAAACCTTGGAAAATTTGAAAAATAATAGCTTTACAGGTAAACAGTTCGTTATTGAAACAAGTACATCTGAAAAGGTTTTTAAAATAAATCAAAGCATTAAAACAAAAGCTAGCGGACATGCCTCCATCTCGATTGATATGATAGGGCTGACCCTGCCAATAACCCTGCCAGCAATTACGAACGTTGTCAATAACTGTCTTCGATCTAAAAAAAACCCTATAAACTGGAAAATTGCCAAAATAAAACCTATTACAAAGGCTTCTAAGGTTGAAGAACTAAAAGACTTGAGGCCAATTAGTATTTTGCCAGTCATGTCTAAGGTTGTAGAAAGATTGGTATGTACTCAGCTAAATAGGTTTCTTGAGAATGAGGGTATTCTTCCGGACATAGAGTCGGGGTTCCGCAGTGGGAACTGCGGCGGCACTTGCGCATGTCAGTGATGATATTGTAGCGGCATCAGACGTGGGTATGTGCAGCGCTCTGGTACTGTTAGACTTTTGAAGAGCCTTTGACTGTTTGAATACAGAACTACTCCTGGAAAAGCTCTCGTACTACGGCGTTTCAGATGAATCACGCCAATGGTTTCAATCCTTTTTAAACGACCGCAGCCAATTCGTTGAAGTGGAATCGGAACAAGGCGAATTGCTTAAGTCAGAAATNGTCGTTTTAATTAATTTGTTTATTGAGCGCACAATGGCGAACTTAATGCAATGAATGAGGAATTCTCTCCTTACCCACCTAGCAATGTAATGCAGTACGTGGAAAGATAGAACTGAATTCGACAAAGACCATTAAAATTCCGTGAATTTATAAGAAATATACATCAAAAAGGCAATATTTACAAATCTACTACTTTACATATCAGCAAATAAACAGGGGAACACCACAGGGCTCTATTTTAAGTCCGATACTTTTCACCCTTTTTACTTCAGATCTGCCCAAGCATGTCAAACACTGCAAACTGCATTTGTACGCGGATGACACTCAGTTGTATTTTTCATTTAAACCAGAGCATGCACAAATCTCGGAAGAATTAATAAACGAAGATCTGAATTCTATTTCCAACTAGGCAAACAGAAACACGTTAATTTTAAATCCGAGTGAAACAAAATATATACTTTAGTACATTGTAATAATGTAGGTGCACAGTCTTTTAGTATTAAGGTGGATGGACAAGAAATACAACGAGTAGATACTGCCCTAGGCTGCCTTAGGCTTGGTAATGGATAGTGAGCTGCGTTTTTCTAAACACAATTAATTGTAAGATAAGAAGCGCCTTTTATAGGCTCAAAACTTTTTATAACATTAGAAAGTACCTCTCAGAACCTGTTAGAAGGACACTCGTAGAATCAATCATATTATCGCAATTTAACTACTGTGACATTGTCTACGGGCCTAGACTTTATAACAAAACTAAAAAGGCTATACAAAGGGTACAAAAGGCATGCGCTCGTTTCTGTTACAACGTCCCTAAGCGATCCCACATTACACCATATCTAAAGAATGCCAATACATTGAAAATGGAGGCTCGTAGAAAAATACATCTAACATGTTTAGTACATAAAATTGTTTTTCAAAAATGCCAAGATATCTGTATGAGAAAATGGAATGGGTTAGACATGTGCAGGTGAGAAATACTCGGAGAAGAGAAGCAAACAACTTAGTAATACCAGCACACAGAACGGCTCAATACAAGGAAGGCTTTAAGTATTCTGCTGCAAAGATATGGAACGACTTAACTCCACCTCTCCGAAAAAGCATGTCCCAAATAACCTTGAAAAATCATTTACATACAAAATTCCTTGCTCAACAAAAACTACTGTAGCAGCACTGTGTGTCTATCGTTCCCGTCTTTATAGTCATAAACTTTGTGTGCATATGAATATCTGATTTCTTAATTAGTTTTTTTTTTCTTTTTGATTTTTGTTGTGTTGTAGGTCATACTTGTATTATTTTCTTTTAATATAGGTGCTTGTTTGATTATTTTTGTTTCCAATTTACGTACTTAAATCTTATGTAGGTATATTGCGTTTGATCTGTGTGTGTTTCCTTATCTCTGTAACTATTGGCGCAAATGTCAGGGGCCAGCTAAAAACCAGTGCTGTGCTTCAGTACAGCGTAAACTGAGCTGGTTACCTTTGCTGCACAATGCAATTGTTACATGTTGTTATCCTAGATTGTATGTTATGCTATGTTGTAGCAAAAATAAATTGTTTAAATGGTTTTCAAATGATACCATAAGGCGAAACAGAGTCAGAAAACTAAATAAATAAAATAGTGCAATAAGTACAATTGAATATAATTCTAGAATATGATGTCGCAAGATCCATCGAGTGCCGACAATCGAGAGTATAAATTATACTTAGTTATTTACGTGTAGTGAAGAAAACTGACCGCCTCGGTGGTGCAGGGGTAGCGTATGCGACTGCCGTGCTAGAGGTGTCGGGTTCGGTTCCTGAGTCGGACCAAATGTTTGTATGATCTGCAAATATTTGTTTGGGAGTTTGGGTGTTTTCTATGAAAGTATATTTCTACAAAAAAATTATATATGTATTAATATTAGTTGTTTAGTACCCATGGTACAAGCTCTGCTTAGGTTAGGACTTGTTGGCGTTGTGTGTTAAAATATCCGAAAATATTTATTTATTTATTTATTTATTTAAAACAGAATGTCACGGCCCCTTTTCATCGGGAGAATGCGGGTGCCGTAAGAGCCGACTACCTCGGAATACAACATCTCCATAAAGTAGTGCAAAACACGTGCGACATAAGTTGAAATTCATATCAAATACTCAAGTCTCTTGTCCCTTAAAGCTGTGCAAAATCAAACTTCTAAGCCAATGCAACCAAAAGATACAGCCATAAATTTTAGTTTTAATTATATGTTTATGCTGCAAATTTTCAACACTCGCAAAGGAATGAAAACCTACAGGGTACTTCCCGTGAACTGAGAATTTAGAAATTTGATACAAAGCAACATCTTATAGCACACAGACAAAGGGAAATGCAGATTTTTTTTTGATACATCTTTTAATAGTCCTACAGGTTTGGACAGAATCAATGGTGCGTGAGTCCAACTCGTACTTGGCCGGCCACACAACGGTTCAATATATATATCTATGCCCTATTGTTGTGTTGTGTTTTAAATTATAATGTTATTACTAACTCCCTTAGCTCCAATTTCAGTAATTAATGTAAAATGATCTTATCAAAACAACCAATTACACGCAAACGTCCTGTTTGCCTTTAAACTTTAAACGTCCTGTTTTTAAACAAAACAACACGAAAATTCAAAACTGTCAAATAATAGTAATTAACGATATTTCATATTTTCTATCTATACTGTGAAAAGGACGGTTGAAAGAGAACCTCGTTGTAGTATTTCCTGGGCATCAACAATCGTTAGAGAGTAGTAATTCATCATCATCATCGTCAACAACAACCAATAAAATCCCGTGGCAGTCGTGGCAGCGGCGATTTTTTCCCCGCCCTTGTCGCTTAAAGACAAGGGCAATGGATATGTTGCCGCCGAGTGGGGGGAGATCACCGTTTACGGTGTTTATTTCTCCCCCAATCGGAGTTTGAGTGACTTCGAGGTCTTCCTCAACAACCTGGAGACCTCGATGCGGCGGTTAACGTCTGGGCACGTCCTCGTGCTGGGGGACTTCAACGCAAAATCCATTGCGTGGGGTTCCCCGGCGACGGACGCCAGGGGCGAGGCCGTAGAGGAGTGGGCGGCCTCGGTGGGCCTCTGTCTTCTCAACAGAGGCTCCACCAACACGTGCGTTCAACAGCAGGGGGGGTCGATAGTGGACCTTTCGTTCGCTACCCCTGCAGTCGCCGCACGAGTAAGGAACTGGTGTGTACTGGATGAGGTTGAGACGCTTTCGGATCATCTCTATATCTGATTCGAGCTCTCCCGGTCCCAGGGCCCCAGTAGGGATCACGTGGCGCGGCGTTTTGGAGGCGGAAGTGCTCGCCGAAGTTTATCGACGGGTGGCTGAATTCCGGGCGGAGAGTGACATGCGCCCTCTGCCCGAAGAGGTACGCGAGTGGCGCGAAGCCACCCGTCGAGCCACGATGGCTCGTTGGTCTTCGCGGCTGGAGGCTCCACGTGCTGGCTTCGCCACCGTGGAGGCGCTCCAGCCGGTCATCCTAGAGTGGGCAGGGCGGCAGCACGGGACCCTTTCCTTCCGACTGACGCAGGTGCTTTCCGGGCACGGTTGCTTCGGGAAGTACCTGCACTCGGTCGCGCGGAGGGAATTGAGTCCCGCCTGCCACCACTGCGACTGCTGTGAGGACTCGGCTCAGCACACGCTGGCGGTGTGTCCCGCTTGGGCGCCGCAGCGTCGGGCCCTCACTGCAGTCATCGGAGGAGATCTCTCGCTGCCGGCCGTCGTTCGCTCCATTGCCGGCGGCGAGAGCAGTTTTACCGCGGTCGCGACCTTCTGCGAGGAAGTCATCTCACGGAAGGAGGCGGCGGAGAAGGCCCGGGAGGACGACCTCCACTCGAACCCGATCCGTCGCCGGCGAACCGGGCGGCGGAGGCGCGCCTATCAGCGCCTCATGCCGCCCTGAGTTTGGCCGCGGATGGGTGGGACGGGTTTTCCTCCCCATCCGCTTTACAGGCCAGCCACGAGGGGGTGACGTCACGCGTGTGCCGTACGTCGCCCAATTTGAGAGTTAACCATCAGACGACGGAGCCCGCTTCTATGCGGGCAGGCGCTGGGAGGGTCCGGATGGCGTAAGAAAGCGGTTCCCGGACTTCTCCCGTGTCAGGCGCAGAGTGGCACACCGTGGTGGTTTAGTGGGTAGTCTGGCTGGAGTCAGTCAGGAGTCCCACACAAAGCGAACCCTCTGTCCCCGTCGGGGGGGAAGCGAAGTGCGTAATGGCATTCCACAAGGTAAAAAAAAAAAGGGTCTCTCCGGAGAGGGTTAACGCCATACATCCCCACGCTGGCCAAGTGCGGGTTGGGGACTGGCAAGCATACGTTGTGACTATATTTCTTACCGTTGGATGTTACTAAGCTTCACGACTGTTATCGTATGATAACAACCGGGACAGTCAGTCAGTCCTCTCAGTCTTTAACGATCCACTGCTGGGCACATGCCTCTCTTTAAAGTCGTGCTTCGGCAAAAATAGGCCCGAAAAGAAAGAAATCACGACCTCATGGACAACTTCACTCTTCGCTTTTCACCAAGTGAGGTTAGGCTGCCCCTGCGTTGTACACCGCGCCGTATGAATCGTCCATCGCACATGTAAAAATGAAGACATGTCTATTTTATTAATAAACTCAATCAAAAAATCCTTAAACTTGTAGAAAAGATTTATTTTTATAAGACGACAGATGAAACATAATAAGTCAGATCTAAATATAAAAGAACTGTAAGAATTTGAAATGATGTTCAATAAAACTAGAAAAGTAATTTGTATATTTTTTGACATAGCTGAGTCCCACTTTAGAAGTAGATTAAAACTCAACACACAGAAGAGCGAATAATTAAATTGATGATAACTATTATTTTACACGTCTCCTAAATAACACAGAACAGGTATCGAAAGTTGTCCAATAAATTATATTTAAATGAACACATTAAGAGTGAAATCAATCAACAGGGTCCGTGATGGTAGCAAAGTATGGCGAAAAACGTCCTCGATTGTCCACTCAACTTATAAAAATTAATTGAAGAGGAACAAGTTACTCACTTAATAGTAAAAAAAATATTTCAGATATCTAACCCAACGCCATCTAGTCCCGAGCTAAGCAAAGCTTGTGTTATGGGTACTAGACGACTGGTGTAAATATATATATACTTTTTCTTTTGTAAATACATTCATATTATACACAGAAAACACCAAAACTACGAAACGAATGTTTGCAGATCATACAAACATGTGGTTCGAACCCGACCCTGGTTTCGAACCCGAGACCTCAAGCACAGCAGTCGCATACGCTACCATTGCGCCACCGAGGCAGTCGTTTTNATACATATATACTTTTTTTTTGTAAATACATACATTTTATACGCAGAAAACAACCAAACTACGAAACAAATGTTTGCAGATCATACAAACATATGGTCCGACCCTGGAATCGAACCCGAGACCTCAAGCACAGCAGTCGCATACGCTACCATTAAGCCACCGAGGCAGTCGTTTTAATTAATTTGTTTATTGAGCGCACAATGGCGAACTTAATGCAATGAATGAGGAATTCTCTCCTTACCCACCTAGCAATGTAATGCAGTACGTGGAAAGATAGAACTGAATTCGACAAAGACCATTAAAATTCCGTGAATTTATAAGAAATATACATCAAAAAGGCAATATTTACAAATCTACTACTTTACATATCTAAACATGTATTCAAATAAAAAAAATTGAAATTTCTGTCTGTATTGTTAAAATAACCGCTCTTTACTAAATGCATATGTATGCAGACGGTACAAATACACCAAAAATATTGTTTAAATATTTGTAAGTCTGTCGGTCTGTCAATGTGTTTCTTTGTTCCGGCTAATCTCTGGAAAGGCTGTATCAATTCTGATGGGACTTTAGCTGATAAGTAAGTAACAAGTAACTTAGGCTGGTCCAATCTCTTAAACTAGCTTCGCCCCACGGCGTTACCCGCGGATTATGCCATACCGCGGGTAAAGCCATGGGATTCAGATAGTTTATTAATTTATAAATTAACTAGCCGAGCCCGTTTGGTTTAGTAGTTACAATCGCTAGCCACTAGACGAACAGGCTTGTGTGAGAGCTCGTGAGGGACCTTAACTTTTCATTCGTCTAACTAAAGTTAAGGTGATTAACTTTTTATGCGTAATTTTTGTGGTAGAAGCGAGATTCATCTAAATAACATTTAGATATGTCTCGCATCCACCACGTTAGAAATAACGAAGTTGTTAATATTTAAGTAATTGGCAAGACTACTTCCATTGCGCGATGCAGAATTGGCAGTAAACAGTCGTTGCGTCGTCGTTATATGGCGTTGACAAACAATATCGCCATAGGCTGAAAATCTGTTTGTATAATTGAACTTTTTGAAACACGAAATATGGAGTCATGGATCAGAACACTACTGTTTTGATCATATTTAGTCTTTACGGCTAAATATATACGTCGACGAAGTAATATCTAAATGATAATCCAGTCTAATATTCAATTTAGCTTCTCGAGTACTCAGACTGTGCAAACAATGCAACTCCACTTTAGTGGAACAGTTAAAAACTTTTTTGTGCAGATAACACTGAAGCTTTTGGGTGCGATTAATATTTGTTTTAGGTTCGTATCTGTTGTAATACACCACTTTTATCTGTGAATATTTGTATCTACGTTACTAAGCTAAACAGGAGCGAAATAGACTCGAATATAAGTAAATTAGCGGCCGCCCGCAACTTCTTTGGCGAGGAGTTAGTTATTTGCACATAATTTTTAAACAAAACATCCCCTCTATTAATTTATAAAAGTAAGAAGTCGTTTTGGATAATCTTTATACTTAAATACTATTTGCAATCCTTCTGCCATAATTAGTTTGACATCACTTACATTGGACTTGGTTGTAAACACAAAATGAGGTTGATTTCTAACGATACATGAAATATTATTAAAAAAATAAAGTATAGATTATTGACCAATATAAAATTTTAACTATTTGACAAATTCTAAGAGACCAGTTTAAGCGTGTTCACAATGTATACCTAAACCATTCTACACTTCTAATACACATAGTGATATAACCGTTTACATATACAAGATTGCAACAATTTACTACCCAAACAAAAATATGAAAATACATGGGTTATCCAGCCTCTCAATTTGTTGGCGCTGAATATTTGCAGCGAACATTGTAACCACTATGCTAGCACACACCGTCAGCATAGATACAAATGGATAATTAACGAAATGTACGTTTATGGTAAAAGGTTACATTAAATAGCGAAATCTACCCTCCGCACTAGTTTAAAACTGTGTTGCAGCAGAGTAGTCCTCATCGATTACGCGACCAATTCGAAACGTTGATTTGTTAAGCGAGTGCCAGTTATGCAGTACTTTATCAATTGTTCGCACATTACAGCAAACATAGTACATGGAAAATAAATACATTTCGACTGCCTCGTGGCGCAGTGGTAGCGTACGCGACTGCTGTCCATGAGGTCTCGGGTTCGAATCCTGGGTCGGACCAAATGTTTGTATGATCTGCAAATATTTGTTTCGGAGTTTGGGTGTTTTCTGATCTCCTTCGATGATTGCAGTGAGGGCCCGGCGCTGCGGAAATAATTAGATACTGCGTCAACCCGCATTAGTTACCTTAACATAAATTCATATCTTGCTTTTTCATTTTAAACAGTATGGATATGCGTACACTCATGGAAAGCTACAAAAATTAGAGAAATATTTTTAATGTTTGTAGCTTTCCCTTTATCCTTTAGTCTTAGATCCAGCATACTTCTTTCCATGCCTCTTTGACACACTCTTAATTTTTTCTCAATCTTACGTGTGGATGGCCAGGTCTGGCAACCGTATATACGACACGGAAGGATGCAAGTATTATACAGTTTAGTTTTTTCGCAGACGGGTATGGTTTTATTTTTCATAACCTCTTTAAGAGACCAATATCTTTGCCAACTATTATTTATTCGTCTGTCTACTTCTTTGTTAGATAGGTCCTTTACCGACATAATTTATCCCAGATATATGTACTCGTCGGCATACTCGATCTCTTCTTGTCCGACTTCTATCTTAACCTGAGCTTTGTTCGTCATCACTTTAGTCTTACTTGTATTCAATGATTATCGTGCTTTTTGACTTTCTGATGACTGCTGTTGCAAATTGTTTTGTAGTGTTGTTGGATCTCTTGCAAATAAAATGAGATCGTCTGCAAATCGAAGGTGATGTAATTTTTCTCCATTTATATTGATTCCAAGCTCGTCCCAGTTAAGTTGTCTGAATATATTTTCTAACACGGCATTAAAAATTTTTGGTGACAGTGAATCCCCTTGTCTAACGCCTCTTTGAATTTCAAATTTATCTCCAATACCTTCTTATTGTATTTTTGCTATGCTTTTCTCGTATATTTGTTTGATGACTCTACAATATTTCCTTGGTACGTCCTGGTTTTCCAGTGACTGCCATAAGTAATTATGATTCAAAGAATCAAACGCTTTATTGTAACCCACAAATAATAGATACTATGGTTGATTATATTCGTTACATTTTTGAATTACTTGTTTAACTACATGTATGTGGTCAATTGTTGAGAAATCAGAACGGAATCCAGCTTGTTCCTCAGGCTGGTTACTATCAAGCTCTTTAGTTTACCGTAGCAATAAAATCTTCGAGAAAATTTTGTACAAGTTGGTCATCAAGCTAATGGGGCTATAATTATTCATGTTGTTTCTATCCCCTTTTTTTTCTGCAATAATATTATTGTAGACGATGTCCATTGAGACGGTAGCTGCTCTGAAGCCAAGATTTCATTGCAAATATTTGTAGATGGTTCTAATATTTGTTCCTTGGTACATTTGAGTAATAGATTTGATATTTTATCGTCTCCGGGTGCTTTTCCTGCTTTCTGTGTCTGAATAAATTTTCTTACTTCGCTGTGTAATATATTTGGGATTGGTTCTTGGTCATTAGTTACCTTAACATAAATTCATTTCTTTCTTTTTCATTTTAAACAGTATAGATATGCGTATACAATTTACACTATATATATACATAAATATTAACTACTGCACACATAAACATATTGTAGTGAAGTTGCCCAACAATTACCACGCAAATTCACTATAACGACGTAGCGTCACGTCATGTCAAATAAGCCGTCTCTAAAGTCATATACATACACACACTCTTTGCGATATAGGTATAATTTCAACAACCTGCACTTTTGAAACAGCAAAGTTATGATAGATAAATCTCGATCGTCGATGCCCAGGTTGCCCCTGGTATTCTGGAGAGGGCAAGACTGCGATCAACTACGCTCGGGGCAAGAGCAGTGAGATCACTTTACCCCTACCACGCTGGTGGTACGCGCCTCTATAGGTCCCATAGCGGTGATGCTGAAATTGACCGACTCATCAAGCACATCCAGATGGCTACAGACCTCGTGCAGCAGCAGATCCTCTCCGCGGAGATCATCGTACTTGACAATTTTAATGCTCAACACGCCAGCTGGATTTGCTCTAGTAAAACGGATCATGCGGGGAGATCTGTTCACGATTTCGCCCTGGCATATGGCCTCACTCAGCTGGTTACCACGCCCACGTGAGTCCCCGATGTGGAGGGCCAGAATTCCTCATTGTGGGACCTTCTACTGAATTCTCATCCGGACGGGTACCACGTATCCGGAAACGCCCTACTTGGCTCCTCAGACCATTGCCTAGTCCGGAGTACACTACTTCTCACATACTCACCGCAAACGCGAGTTGCACGCTGCCGTCGTGGGCACTACAAGTAAGCAGATTGGGATGGGATGCGGTCCTTCTTTGCGCCCTACCCTTGGAGACAGTTGTGATTCTCACCGGATAATCCCAACACCACTACTGGTTTTGTCCTAACGCGTCTTTTTCGGCTCTCCAACTCCTTTTGCGTAGTCCCTATATCATGGAAGGCAGCATTTTTCCACCCGATCCCTAAAAAAGGCAACCGCTTTTATCGATCAAACTGCAGGCCGATAGTAATAACTTCTCGCTTCTCGAAAATAACGGAGTCCATTGTCAACCGTCAACTCCTACGGTATCTAGAAGATCATCATTTGCTTAGTAACCAGCAGTACGGCTTCCGTAAGGGTCGATCGGCTCGTGATCTTCTGTTCTGACACATCGCTGGGCACGGGCTATAGAGACTGAAGGGGAAGCCTTGGCAGTTAGTTTGGACATTGTGAAGGCCTTCGATCGCGTCTGGCACAAAGCGCTTATTTCAAAGCTCCCTTCTTATAGGCTACCCGAGAAATTATGCGATTGGGTCACCAACTTCTAGCAGATAAAAGCATAAAGGTCGTAGTCAACGGTGAATTCTCTGACTCCATATCTGTGAATGCCACCGGCATCCCATAGGGCTGTGTGCTATCGCCATCTTTGTTCCTCCTCGTTGTTATGCGGATGACGGCACCGGCGATGCCCTTTACATCGGCCGCGCCAATATTTCTAGGAAAAACGTCATTGAAAGTCGAAAAAAACGTGTGTCTGAAGTGGGATGGGTCATATGTGCAATGCTTCGCGATGACGTTGTCCAGTAGTATTACGTCGCCGCGACATATAGATAGTTTTTTATCTTTATGATATAGGTGGCAAACGAGCAGACGTATAGCCTGATTGTAAGCGATTGCAGATTTTTTTTTCTTTATGATATAGGTAGCAAACGAGCAGACGTATCACCTGATGGTAGACGATTACCGCCGCCCATGGACACCAAAGGCGTCACAAGTGCGTTGCCGGCGTTTTAAGAAGGAGTACGCTCTTTTCTTGAAGGTTTTTGTATTGTTCCGGGAATACCGCAGGTGACAGTTCATCCCACAGTTTTGTTGTGTGAGGCTAAAGCAGAAAGTTCCTTGAAAAGCGCACAGTGGTGGACTGCCAACCATCTAGATGATGGGGATGAAATTTCTGTCGCGAAGGACGATGGTGAAAAACAATTCCTTAGAGTAATCCCTGTGGTAAATGAGGTAGAAGATGCACAGTGAAGCATAATCTCTACGCAGCGCCAATGAGTCAAGCTGAATTGAAACTTCTGGGGAATCGACGATGCGAGTCGCTCTACGTTAAATGCGGCCCTTTTCCCATCTTTGACTGCAAAGACCAATATAGTTAAGGTCAGGGGGTCAGGATTCCCTTAGACTGGATCTATTTTGAACGATATCATGTAGCTCCTGAGTGAAAGGTCCAACCAAAACAGACAATCCAGCATGAAAACTTTATCTTCATTCATGTTAGTAGACCAATATAAAGTAAAACGAAAGATTTTGAGTTTTCCTCTTCAGCCACATTGGAAGCCAATAATAGCAAACCAGTTTTCCAAACAAATGATATTTCTTTGTATGAAACCTGGTTTCCAACGAAGAAAACTAACGCGTTTTTGGAAATGTTTTTAAAACGTGTAACAGAATGCTGGATCTTCCATTGAAACTCTTTCAATTTATCCACAGAGTCCTTGATTACAAAGAATTTCCTGTCTACTTACAATGAAAAGACATCATCCAACTCACTCACTCAATATCAGTCATGATTCTTTTCATGTGCTGATTTAAGATATAGATGAAAAATTAGCATTGTTTTTCTGTATGTGTATTCAGGTTTACAAAAAAGAAATCTTAGATTTTTGAAACAGTAAATAGTATTTTTAAGTTTCCCATGGCATTACTATCCCTTAATAAACAACTAAATTCAAGTGATTCTCATTCAATTTCAGATGGTGGCAAAACTAACAATCCTGATGATCATCGCTTACCTGCATCGAGCCTACAACACACCGTTACGGCAGTTCAGGGAACCGAAAGCAGCCCACGCGCTCCCAATACTCATACCCCACCAGCCCTCAGAGACATCATCCACCCACATCATAATTACACCACCACGAGTCAAGAAAAGCCCCAACATCATCTCAATCCCACTATCCCAAATAATAGGTACAAAGCTTCACGTTATCCCATTATCCCAGTCCAACGTTCATCACGCTTCGATCCACACAGATGTGAAACATATCATTACTAATGATAATATCAAAATTCCTATTATTTCCCAAACAGTATCCCACACCAGTTCAAACGTAACCCACCCAACGCCAACGTCTATTCCCATTCTGATTCCGTATACCCATAACCTTGTACCTCTTCATGATTTATCCGTGATACCCTTACAGAAGTCACTACATACAGTTCATAAAATTGACCCCACAACAGGTCATTATAGGCTCATGGAGAAGACACATGAGATGATGAATGAAGAACCAGTCAATATCGTAAGGAGCATTTACGGTGGTTTTGGTACGGGTTTGTATTTCGGAGGCCAAGGGGCCGGCCATGGTTTCCACATTTTCGGGTAGCATATTTTTAGATTTCTAATAAACTATTTATTTATGGGGATTGAGGTTTTATTTTAGATTATAATACATTATTAGCTAATTCATGGGGAGTCGGATTCAGAGCACCTACACACCACCGACTGTGGGTATCGCAGGAAACGACTAATGGAACAAAATAGAAGGAACCATGGGAGAGAGATACCACACCAGGGGAACCAGTGAGTGAGGATAAATAAAAAAATAAATATTTTCGGACATTTCAACACACAACGCCATCTAGGCCCAAACTAAACAGAGCTCGTACTATGGGTGCTAGACAAATGATATTAATTCATATATACTTTTTTGTAAATACATACATATTATACATATTCCGGACTCCGGACATCCAACACACAACACCATCTAGTCCCAAACTAAGCATAGCATGTATTATGGGTACTAGACAACTGATATAAATACATTTATACTTTTTTTTGTAAATACATACATATCATACATAGAAAACACCCAAGCTCCGAAACAAATATTTGCAGATCATATAAATATTTGGTCTGACTCAGGAATCGAACCAGAGACCTCTAGCATAGCAGTCGCATTCGCTATCAAGGCAGTCAATATCGGAGGCTCATATACCTCAACTCCTCCCCCGATGCCCCTCCCCATCCTTTAAAGGCCGCCCTTTTGTCCTCTGGTGTTGCAGGTGTAAATGAGCGGCGATAATCGCTTGCCATCAGGCGATACGTCTGCTCGTTTGCCCCACGTATCATAAAAAAAACTTCACAGCAGACAGAAACAGCAGAGGACAATGATAATGAATCAGCTCAGAGACTGGGATGATGGAAACGGTTCTTGTTTATCGATCAGTTACAGATATAAGTTTTTATTTTGAATACAGTTAAATTGTTTCCTATCATGAATTTGGTTTCCGGAATTTTAAACTGATGTTTGATTGAGTTAATCAAAGTACCCTTTGCAATGATAATATCAGTCTAATATCTAAAATTCTTGTGTCGCGGTGTATGGGACCAAACTCCTCTGAAACGGCTGGACCGATTTTTATAAACTTTTATGTGCATTTTGGGTAGGTCTGAGAAGGTATCAACATCTATTTTTCATACCCCTAAATGGTAAGGATAATCCACGGGTCGGGTCAACTATTAATCCATACAAATATTATAAATTTGAAAATAACTTTGTCTGTCTGTCTCGCTTTTACGGTTAAACCACTGCACCGATTTCAATGAAATTAGGCATGGACATGCTTTTATTCCTGAAGAAGGATATAGACGTCTTTTTTATCGCAAAACCTCATTTGTCAAGTCTATATAACATCACTCTATCGCCAAAAGAAGCTGAATATCAACAGCAAATTTTGCAAAAACAGCATAAAATCCGTTTGAAAGATTTATTATAAGGATATTAACATTCCTATCGCATAACACATTCCGATATCCACAACTTTCACTACGCCCAGTCAACGGTTCAGCTCCGACGTGACAGATGGCCTGAACCACAAGTTCGATAAATAAATACCAGTGTCGCGGTCAAGCGCTAAGTTCATCATACGTTTAGCTTCATTAATACCGAAACCGTTTATTTCTTTAACACCTTTTATTTATCAAAAGTATTTATAACACATTTGATGGAGACCAGTGTCAAAATATTTTGAATAAAACTCGCTAGGACATCCGTTAACCAAATTAATCTTTGGTTTTGGAAAAAAGTGAGTTTTTAGTTTATATCGTATTGTTTAAGCATAAGATACATTTTATATTAGCAAAGAGGCTAGAGAGCTACGAGGATATTAACATGAGTCAAAATTATAAATGATAATCAATCTATGTGTGACTACAGGTAAGAATACACTTATTTTGTTTGTCTTATAAAGTGACTAATAGTTAGAATTAATGACGCTTTCATTGTTTTTTATTAGCAAAATAATATGAAATATTAGTAAAATTAATAAAATTAATAAAACATTATTTACATACATTATCGCGAATTATCATCAAACATTAATATATGAATGTTATTCGTACACGGGTCATCGATCTGTCTGTGATAGGTCAATGACACCTTAAATAAATGTTATAACAAATTATTTTGTGGAGTTCATTGATATTTTGTTTACTACTTCAAGATTAATAAAATTAATACTTAGAAAATATACTACGAGAGGGCCCTCCTCTCATTATCTATGTAAACAACTACTGCTAAATAGAATTTTCCTGGCAAGGAGGTTTTGTTCCGATAGCCTTGTGTTGCCATATCACGGCAAGACGAATTGATAGGGCTCGTTCCAACTTGTTGTTCTCTTTGAAGTGATGTTGGCTTAGTATTTTTAATCCTTAGTCGCTTCTATGAAATCCACGGGACGAATAGATAGGGCGATGATACCCCAAACCAAACCCTTAAAAAACAGGAAGGTGTTATTTTTAAACTTACTTTTACTACCAGTAAACCACAATTTATGTTATTAATATACTAATCAAAACAAAATAAGGGTCACCACGTTTTTACAGTATTCTCATGAGTTCGTGAGGTTCCAGTGTTGATTAATGATTGAATTGGATGAATTAATTAATTTTCATTGTAAATAGCATAAAAAATGATGGAGTAAAATAAATAATGCATCACATTATTTTTTTTTTATTTTGAGAAAGTAACAACCATTTTGGATCGCTCGCCGGGAAAAACCAAGCTGCAATGCGACAGAAGGCTGTGAATGGCCTTCTTGAAGCAATGTTATGGCCCTAGTTACAGTTGGTAATCCACATGTCGTCGAATTATCGGCATAACTTTTTCAAAATGTTAATTCAGCCACTAGTTAAACAAAACTTAAGCCGTTCCTGACAGAATCGTCACTTTGACAGAGTTTTTTTTTTTTTTTTATATTACAGACATTTTAACAATATCCCAAATATCATCGTCGTCATCGTCACAACGCCATCTAGACCCAAACTAAGCGGAGCTTGTACCGAGAGTACTAGATAACTGATATAAATACACATATATAAGACTTTTTTGACATATATACTCCGAAACAAATTTTAAAACGCATTGCTAAATATTTTATAAAGTTTACAAATATCAATATATTTCACGATTCTTTATCTATCTTTTGCGAAGCTATAAATCTGTATATGGGGCAGACGAGAAATCTAATACAAACTTTACCCATTCTACGTCTCCGTAAAGCACACTAGGTGAAAAGAAACACAATACAATTGTACTTGAACCTTAAGTATATTCTATTTCGAATGTTAGGTAAAATACATTTTTGTTTTATGGAATTAGGAGCAAACGAGCAGACGCCTGATGGTAAGCGATTACCGCCGCCCATGGACATGTAACACCAGAGGCGTCACAAGTGCGTTGCTGGCCTTGCGGGATGGGGAAAGGAATGAGGGGAAGGGTTGGATTATGGGCCTCCAGTATCCTCACTTACTCGGTGTTGTATCACACCGGTTTTCTTGAAGCCGTGGTATCACTCCGGTCGAGCCGGCCCAAGTATGCCGAAACGTGGCTCTCCGACGGTTGACATTTTTATACATAGATACTAACTGCATCCCGCGGTTTTACCCACAGTTATTGTTGTACCCCTCTTATCTCGCGTCAATATAAAGTAGCCTATGTGCTGGTCCACTCAATAATTAATCTATTACTGTGCCAAATTTCAATCAGATCCGTTCGACTGATTTTGCGTGAAAATGTACACATACATTCATACAAATACTTCTACTTTCACCTTCATAATACATATTAGTAAACAGCTAGTTTGCGCAATTTCGTCTGCCTCTCTCAAGGACTACATTTTTCCCGTTTTTGCAACAATTTTCTTAGCTGCTTGGCTTCTATTAGTCGGAGCGTGATGTTATATAGCTTTAAACCTTCCTTAGTAAATAAACTATACAACTATAATAGAATTAACAAAATTGGTCTAGCCGTTCACGCGCGGTGTTGTGGTCAAGCAAAATAGGTATTCATTTTTATATTGTACACTATTATACTTAGCTGTATGTCAGTCATCATCATCATCATCATCAGCTTATCGCAGTCCACTGCTGGACATAGGCCTCTCCAATTTCACGCCACTTAGTTCGATCTATGGCTTCTCGCATCCAGCTCCTGCCAGCCGTCTTGCGCAAATCATCGCACGACCTGGCCGGTGGACGTCCTACACTACGTAGAAATTGTTTACCCTAACGGTTATCGGTTCTTCGGCAAATGTGGCCAGCCCACTGCCACTTCAGCTTGCTAATCCCGTGGGCTACATCGATGACCCTGGTTCTCTGTCGGATCACCTCGTTTCTGATGCGATCCCTTAGAGAAACGCCGAGCATAGCCCTCTCCATAGAACGCTAAGTGACTTTGAACTTATGGACCAGTTGAACCGTAAGTGTCCACGTTTCGGCTCCGTATGTCATTACGGGTAAGACGCACGCATTGAAGACTTTCGTCTTTAGCCACTGTGGGGTCGACGATGAGAAGACCCGACGAAGTTTCCCAAACGCTGCCCAACCTAGCTGGATTCTTCGGCTCACCTCGTCCTCAAAGCTGTTTCTACCTAACTGCAAAGCCTGCCCGAGGTATACATATTTTTTAACAGCTTCGAGAACGGCACCGTGTACCGCAACCGGTTCCGGTAGTACATGTTCATTGAACATGACCTTGGTCTTGTCCAAGTTCATCCGTAGGCCGTCAGTATTCTAGGTTAATACTGTTAATATTTGTTTTACCCAAAACCTTTAGTTAGGGCTTTGATACACGAATTAAAAATATCATAGTTCTTAAAAAAAACCATAGATGGCGCTACTTGCAATTGCATTTGATGTAGTCAGCTACTATACGGCCAACGTATCTTGGTGAGTTCGAGCTTCGCGCAGAAGATAGCGCTATAACTCTTTTTAGGAAATTCTAGGTGGTCTAGCTACATATTTATCAAAAGTATCGACCCTTTATCCAATCAAATATTATAATCGATTAGTTTCTTTTTTAGAAGTTATGATTTTCGTTTATATAAGATATTTAGAAAAAATCAATAAATAGAAATAGATTTACGAATGTTACTGAATTTCGTAGTTAATAAACGAGATTTCGACTTTAATAAAAAAAGGATTGTATGGTTTTATGAAACCACTGTAAAAGTGTAACTTTTTTTCACATGCAAATAAATAAATCTAATAAAGCAAATAAATAACAACATTTACATTAAACACTGACAAAAACAAACCAATTAGCGTGGAGCACTGGCCCTGGCCGACCGTCACGCGTCACGCGACATGCGATACACAGACTAAAAAATTTGAGAAGATGTAATAAAAGTTTCACTTTAAAAACTAATGAAGAATTTATTTTCTCAGTTGAAAGGCATGATTTACTTATACATCAGTTATCTAGTAACGTCTACTTGAATAACGACTGTTTGAGAAAATTTCAAATTGCCTTATAAATTTGAAACTAAATATATTTTTATGACCTTATTTGAATCGATTTGAATAAATATCGGTCATGCACGCGTATTGGATATCCCTTTTTGGTTACTTCGAGTGTACATGCGCTAAAGTTCGCAAAGCCTATGTTTGAACTCGCCAAGATACGTTGGCCGTATAGAACTTATTAAGTTGTACTCTTTTAACATAGAAACAAGTGAGATTGGATAGCTTATACTCCTCCCTTTTCAGAGGTAAGGGTGTCAAAATATTACACTATTATCCATCTGGTACCATTAAATGACTTGTCTCATTAATTTTGAATGCGTTCAAGAGTACAATCGTTTTTTCCCCACGGTTTAATTTGAGTGATAACAAATATACATAGGTACAAGATGAATATTGAAGAAGTAGGTCAGTGTGCGACAGAATCAACCATATTCCAATTACTTAGAGGATCGAAAGCAACAGGCTGTATAAAGAGAAAAAATCGGACAAGTGCGAGTCTGTCTCGTGCTCGTGAAGTTCTGTAAAATGTGAATTTTATAGAGCCATAGGCAAATAATACAATAGAGCATAGACCGACTACCCATTTGAAATTTTTTTCGACAATCTATACAAATAAATACAATTAATGTGTCTGTTTTAAATTTCAAATTAACAGCTTAGATTATAGTCATACCAAAAAAGTTGATTAGACTAGCTTTTCTTGTTATTCGGGTAACACCGCGGGGTTGATTTCAGCACAGAAGATCACCGTTAAATGAAGAACGGAGGCCCAACGATGCAGGAGCAACACTAGGCCGCCATGTTGTGGGTCACCATGCTACATTCGTATAGGGTATGGTGACCACTGCTCTTGGATTCCGCTTATGCTTTCCATCAGGCAGGGTAGAGTCACTGTACCAGAGCGATATATAAAAAATATACAAATGCAATAAGCTTAATGTTCACTTGATGTTGCTAAGTGTACCGAATCTTAAATTCCGAACTTAAAGGAAGTCAGTGGCGCCAAATATACGACAACTAGTTTAATCTTCGAATTCAGTTTGGCGGAGGTCCGATGGTCAGGCGCTCCGTGGAAAAACTGATATTCAGGTAAAATTGGTTAAACTAGTAGCCGACTCTAAATCTTGGGATTAAAAAGGCTATGAAGATGATGATGATATAGGCATGATATTTTGATACCAAATAATTATCCTATTACTCGAGAAATTTCTTTTCATAATGTAAACAATGTTATATATATCTTAATCAATATAATTCAAAATCGAGCTGGGTATTTCACTTGACCTGGGAGGGAATCGAACTCCCGGCATTTGGCTCAACAGTAACATTTGACTCAACAATAACATTTGGCTCAACAGTAATATTTGTCTCAACAGTAATATTTGGCTCAACACTAATATTTGGCTCAACAGTAATATTTGGCTCAACAGTAATATTTGGCTCAACAGTAATATTTGGCTCAACAGTAATATTTGTTTCAACAGTAACATTTTTTTCAACAGTAATAATCACCAATCACTCCGACCACCAGTTCAATCAACTAAGAACACACAGAACAGAGAACACTAGCTAGCAAGCAATTCTTCTATACATATACTCACTAGATTAAGCAGTTACGCTTAAAAGTTACTTTATCATATTTTTTTGTTTCAGAAGCGAATAACAGACGTATAAAAAGTAAAAATTAAAAACATTTCGAAAAAGATAACTTTTAATATGAGGTGAGAACTACTCCATATATTTCGAGGAAAATGTTTTGTTTTTAAAAACCAACCCGCATGCGTTAATGTCTGGCATCTTATTCATCTTTAATAAATCGTTAAATTTATAAAAACATATACGTAATCACCGTTACAAATTATTTATTTTGATACCACACTCGAAATATTTTAAAAACAGTTTTTTTTAATTAGTTTTTGGCGCCAGAAATTTATAATTTTGTTTGTTTTTTAGTTTTGATGTGCCCAGTATCACCCTCACGACTAAGACGAACCTATTGACACCACTCACAGAAAAATACAACAAGCCGTTTAAGCTCTAGGGCGTACATACATACACTCGAAAACATACCCCTCCTTTCGCAGTTCGATATCGAGTAAAATAATGTTAGGTGGATTTCGACCACTAGTTATATAAATTTCATACATTTTTTTTTACAGATTTGTCATTTTGGCTTTGTTTTTGTCAGCCGCCTGCATGCATGGGATACCCACTGACGGTAAGCATCTATAATCATTTATTATTATTTCTACTTGATTAAACTTGAGCGAAGGGTAGAAATATGTTTACTTACAGGGTACACGGTAAATGAATCAGCTGGCAAGGAGTACAGAATGGTGTACCAGTCACAGACCTGGAGCTCGGCAGAGGAAACCTGCGAGCGTGATGGCGCTAAGCTAGCAGTTCCCAAGACGAAGGTGATTAAAGCTACTAAATTAGCATTTTATTTTATGTTATTAACATTGCGTCAATATCTGCCACCTTTAAAAGATAGAAAGAACTGAAAAGAAAAGAAAATAATTTTTGATTTTAATATATTTTTTTAAATTTTGTAGTACTTACAAAGTGTTACTCTCACGACTAAGACTAATCTATTGAGACTACTCACATAAAAACACGACAAGCCGTTTAGGCTCCAGGGCGTGCCAAAGAAATGTACATACACACACACATACACTCGAAAATATCTTGGTTCCGAAGTTTAACTTAAAGTAGGCAGTCGAAGTTTTTCGTAACTACCTACGTGTTTCGGCTTATATTCACTAGATGGCGCTAGAATTTTTTTTTATAGATGTACGTGTTATCATTTCGGGAAGAATTCAGCTTTATTCAGAAGCTCGTCCGTGGTATGTATTATCCTGCAATAACCGGCACTTCATACAAGCTCCTGGCCTGGGTCGGTATCAATAACCTGGAAAACTATAAAGTCTGGAAGAACGTCGAGGGTATGTAATCATTACTGTCTTACTGGTATTAGATTTGTATGTTTTCTTTATCATTAGCACAGTCAGATTGCTCACACATGGCCTCCCCCAAGCCTGTCCCTAACAACTGTTTCTGTATTCTGTATTTCTGTACTGCTGGTACATTTTCTTAGTTTGTTGTTTATCTGTAAACTTAAGTTAACTGCAAATAAGTTCTATGATGTCTACCCCGGTGGTGCTGTGATAGTATATGCGACTGCTGAACTGAGATATCGGGTTTGACTCCTGGGTTACGTAATCAAAAATATTTGTTTGATCGGCAAATAATAGTTTTGTTTGTGTGTTCTGTTTAGTATGTATTTATGAAAAAAACAAAGTATTTAAGTATTCTATCAGTTAATCTAAACTAGCTTTCATGGCACGAGCTCTGATTAGTTTGGAACTAAATAGCGTTATGTGTTAGATGTTTGAAAAATAATTTAATATAATGGCTTACGTGGCCATTTCTTTTGTTCAAAGACACATTCTCTTTGTGTTTTACTTACAGATTGGTACAATACTACCTAACTGTTTTCTGTTATAAAACTGTCCTTTCTCTTGTTTGTATGTTTGTGATAGTTTCTAATGCAGTTTTTCACTTTGCAGGGGAGAATATAGAGAATTCTGGGTTTCACACATTTTCTGGAGGCAATGGCAAAGGGTACAGGTAAATTAAACCATACCGTATTAGCAATATTTAATCATTTAATTTTGTTAAGGAGAAAGAGATACAATTGTTTTTTTCTTCATGAATCGGGACAAACGAGCAGACATATTAACTGATGGTAAGCGACTACCGCCACCCATGGACTACCCGCAACACCAGAGGCGTCACAATTGCGTTGCCAGTCTTTGGGGGATGGGGAGAAGGATCGGAGGAGGGGTAGGTTATGGGTTTCCAGTATCCTCACTCACTCGGTGAAACACAGCGGAAGCGCTGTATACACCGGTTTTCTGTGAGGCCGTGGTATCACTCTGATCTAGCCGGCCCATTCATGGCGAAGCGTAGCTCACACACGGTAAACTACTAATTTCTTCTTCTTCTTAGTAACTTCTGCGTGTAAGATTCGAAGGGATTTAGCGTATTAAACCTTTCCTGAACAAACCTATTAAAGTTATAATTAATTTCATTAGATATTTAAAAAGTAATGGATAATAATTTGCCCCGACAGTGACAACCCTGCTGAGCCCCATTGCGTTGGGATCGACCCTGCCAACCCAGGTCTGAGGGATTGGTGGTGCCAACACCAACTGCCGTATGTTTGTGAGAAATTAATTAGTAAAACTGTTTAATTGTAAATCAATATCTCCGCGTACATTTATTTAAATAAATAAGTTTCGTCGTTTTAATTTTCGTTTTAATCAATGGTTCGTTGATAATACTGATACAATACTGTAGATGTTAATAATGTTTTTGAATGTGTAAGTAGATAACATGGTTATATACATTTTTTTTTTCGTGTTGGAATGCCTTTACGCACTTCGCTCCCCCCCCGCGGGGATGGGGGGTTTGCTTTGTGTGGGACTCCTGACTGACACCAGCTAGACTACCCACTAAACCACCACGGTGTGCCACCTGCGCCTGAGACGGGAGAGATCCGAGAACCGCTTTCTTACGCCATCCGGACCCATCTACATATTTACCACAACCCCAATAAGTACTATTTAAAGGTTGTGGTAGAATTGGTTTTCGTTATTTATTTTCGTATCTAAATTTAAAAAATATTATTGCTAGGATACTTATAATTACTGAAGTAACACTTAGGTATTAGAAACTTAGGTATAAACCTGCTGATCATGTAAGTACAACATATGTCCTGAAATAAGACCACAACTTGGCAAGTACCTATCTTGAACGTCATCTGCGGATTATGTTAAAATTTCAATATAAATGTTAAAAGTAAAACATTCGCCAAGTGAGCCAATAAAACTTCCCCGGATTAAGACACGAGGTTGTTTTTTTCATAATTGGAAATGTATGAGAAATAAAAGCTTATGAACAGCGCCTGTTGGTTTATTCATTCGTCTGTCGAGAATTAGATCCTCAAGTATGTGTTTCAGAACTACTGGACGGTTTTATTTTACATTTATAGTACTTTTGCTGAACTCGTAGGTTTTTTATGTATGAGCCTGGCAAAGTAACTCTGCCTGATGGAAATCATAAGCACGATCAAAGATTGGTGGTCACCACACTCATTGCGAATGCAGACAATGCAACAATGCATCATGGTGACCCACACTTTGGCGGCCTATTAAAATGCTTCTGCTTTGCTTGATTGGTATCTAATTTCTGCCTTTGAGGGTTTTCTACTAATAAAGAAAGAAATGAAACCCTTACAGAATCACTTTGCTGTCCACCTGTCTGTCTGGCCTTCGAGCTGTAAACAAAAAACTTTTTAGCCAATGCAATAAAAAGATACAGCCGTTTATGCTTCAAATATTCGACACTCGCAAGGATATCAACTACAGGAGACTTCCCATGAATTCAGAATTTGGAAATTTGGTACGAGGCAACGTCTTATAGCAAAGAGAAGGGGAAATTGCGAAAAGCATAATTTTTAAGTTAAATCATATAAGAAGCCGTTTATGCTGTAAATTTTCGACACTCGCAAGAGAGTCAATAACGAATTTCAAGGTTCCGAGTTCACAGAAAGTACCCTGTATTTCCATGAAAAGAGCCGAGGTCGATAACCGGTACGAGTAAATTTATTATCAATTATTTGTAAAAGAAAACTCAACAATAGGGCAAAGTTGGGCGCCCAGATAACAATTTTGAAATGCGTTTGTTTTGTTTTTTTATGACGCGTTGATGCACGCACAGTTCGGCCAGCCTAAGAAATGGAAATATGGTCTATTCTAGAAAGTTTAAAGATCGTATGCTTAGAGATTTAGCTTCATAGTTTCATCAACATCATCATCACCATTATGGACATAGGGTTACAGTACATGGGGCCGTCCCGACCAGAGTGATACTACTGTCTCACAGAAAACTGGTGTGAAACAGCGCTTGCTTTGTATTTCACCGAGTGAGTGAGGATACCGAAGGCCCTTACCCCAACCTCCTCCTCTCACCTCTCTGCCTATCCCCCAAAGGGACTTACACTTGATGGGACACTTGGGACGCTTCTGGTGTTGCAAGTATCCATGGTCGGCGATAATCGCTTACTATCAGACAATACGTCTGCTCGTTTGCCACCTATTCCATAAAAAAGGTGGGAGCTGTTAATACTAGAAATAATACAGATGAATATAATCACGCTAATTTTTATGATACAGAATATATATATATAATTGGAATTCATATACAGGTCTTTTAGAAAGGAGAATGTCAAGGCTAAAGTTAATTAAGTATTATAATAATTATTATTGCAAAATACGAAAAAATATAATGTTAAATGTTCAACTTTACAAGTGACAAACGTTCGAGGTACATATCCAACATGATATAGCCTCCGTCGTCTAACTAGCTCGAAACCTGTATTTCGGCTTACGGCGCCATTCCCTACAGGAATTTCAACTTACTAGTATTGACAGATTCCGTTAGTTCAAAGTAAGTAAAACAATTCTAAAGCACGAAGAACAAAATGAAAAGTGTGAAGTGAACCTCTCTTTGTGTGTATTTAGATGTATCTATCTGCTTATTGCGTATTTAACATTAATTAAGTACTAATTTTTGTGTGTGTATTGCCAAAATTAAACTTAGCTGTGCACGACTTAAAGGCCAAAAAATATTATCGCTAATGACTCATCTAACCAAATAGATTCATTAATAATTGAGGGAATCTAACGCATCAGTCATAATTACACAGTAGTATATAAGCAAAAAGCAGAAATAATGTTTGTTGAGTTTCATAAATACAAAGATATACTTATAAATACAACTGTGTTCCTTGAAAAATTAATAAGAGTATGAAGATGTACATGAATTCCACAACCATTTTGAGTTCGTTCCAAACCATGTATAATAACCAATTACAATCAATTATAAACACATTTTTAACCATATCAGTGCGGGGTTAAGTTCACACAACGTGTTTTGCAAATGATATTACGTAGAAATGATTTTCTTTTGAATATTGTTTGTTAATATCGTGATAAGCGATATGTTATTTTAATGTATCCATCTTACTTTGTTTATATTTCCAGTTCAAATGCTATACTAGTATCAAACTGTACGCGGGTTCGGGTAAGAATACTCTTGTTCATTGATCTTTAGTAATTGGCTGTTTTATGATTTAGTTATTTGATATTGTATCGTATCTCATGATATGTGCCTTGTCCTAACTTTAACCAAGTTGAATCGACTTCAGTTTTTTAAAACAAGAATGAACTTTAAGCTTGTGCAGACGTTATCAGATGACAAAGAAAATGTAAGAAATGTATCTATCGTCTGTCGTATCTATACTTGCATAAAAAGTTAACAATAAGGTAAAAATGTCTGTTGTTTATTTCAGAATTTAAAGGCGAAGACTCGAAGTTCACTTAAAAGCGTATAGATAAAACTAACGATATGAGGTAAGACTATTTAACATTTTTTTGGAAATTCATTATATGATTACAACTTTTTACCCGACTGCGAAAGAAGGGTTATGTTTTTCATGTGCATGTATGTATATTTCTTTGGCACGCCCTTGAACTTAATCGGCTTGTTGTATTTTTATGTGAGTGGTGTCAATAGATTCATCTTAGTCGTAAGGGTGATACTGGGCACATCAAAATTTAAAAAAATATTTATACGAAGCCTGATTTTTTTATTAAATAATTCGTTACTTATTATTTACAGAATTTCAACATTATTGATGTTTGTAACAGCCGCTGTCTACACACAGGGGAAACCAACTGATAGTGAGTAAAATTTACATTATTTATACTTGAGATTTTGTGACAGTTTGTTAGGTAATACCTTAATGTTTTAAAGTAGATTACCACCCCGTAGAACAGGGACAGAGAGTGTCATAGACTAAACAAACTATATTAAATGATTCATTTAAAAAATAATTTTCTGCTAATAGTAGCTGATCCTACATCTGTGCGTTATTATGACATTAGGGGCAAACCACCAGGCGTTTCACCCGAATGCTAAAGAATTTTGTCTTTGGGAAACAGTCAAACTTTAGTAGTCCACTGGTTGGACATAACCCTACTCTTAAATAGGGAGTTTTGGCCTATCACTACGCTGGCGTGACGGGTTTGTGTCAAGTTTCCTTTCTCTTCGTATTTTGCTCCCTTACAATTACAACTTCCAAGGAATGAATTGAGATGGAGTTCTCCGTATTATAAATCTGTGAAAATGTATAACTTACAGAGTACATAGAGAACGAAGGCTCCGGGAAGGCCTACAAGCTGATGTATAAATCCAAGGGTTGGACCGAGGCAAAGGAAGACTGTGAACACGAGGGGGACAAACTGGCTGTTCCCAAAACACAGGTGATAATATTTATTATTCGCCCCACAACACCACTAACAGATTATAATTTACTTATTATACTAACTCGTGATTATTGATTAACTGTCTGTCTGTCTATATCTATATAGTATGAGGAAGATTGGTACACAAATCAAAATGCTCAAGCGATCTTGATATACAGTTCAATCCACCACTACATGTGATTGCCATTTCATTCACTTTGCTGGCTACCAGTTCTTTTAACGAGGTCCTTCTTCAGTACTCCCTTTTTTTATCTATCTATATTTATTTTAACCACCAGACGTATCGCCTGATGTTAAGCGATTACAGCTGCCCATGAACATCCGTAACACCAGAGGTGTCACAAGTGCGTTGCCGGCGTTTTGAGAAGGAGTACGCGGTTTTTTCAAGGTTTAAAGGTCGTATTAGTCCAGGAATGCCGCAGGCGATAGTTCATTCCACAGTTTTATTGTGCGAGGCAGAGAGTTCCTTGAAATGCGTACATTTGTGGACTGCCAACCATCTAGTGTAGTGTCTTCGAAACGAGGACATACAACCCACGGTAGTTTTTAGCAGTGAACGCGCAAACTCGTGTCTTTGTAGGGCTAAATTAGAATAAATTAAGTCTTCCCCAGTCTGAGATCTTTTTCAAAGATGTCTCAACTTCAGACACAAGTTTGTTACGACTCTCAATGACTTTTCCCTAGAAATATTGCTGTCATCCGCATAACAACGAATGTCACTAATTTACAGCATGTCATTGATATGGAGAAGGAACAAAGTAGGCGATAGCAAACAGTATTGCAGGACAACAGCTTTCACTGATATGGAGTCAGAGTATTCACCTTCGACTACGACCTTTATGCTTCTATCTGCTAGAAAGCTGGTGACTTGGTCATTTGGTTATTCACTATGTTTCATGGCTTGTTCACACAAGCTTGTCTACGCCAGATGGCTTTGTAAACTCTTAAATCAAACCATAGTCATATATACGTAACTTTATACATAAAGTACTGTCATACATAAAACTGATCATTTCACGAAAGCCACCAAGTCATGACTTACAGGTTCATGCGAATTAAGACAACTGTGATCTTTCGTTCTAAATTTCTATTTCAGGAGGAATTTGACTTTATCCAGAAGCTTATCCGTGGCATGCAGTATCCAAATGTCACGGGGACTTCATACAAATTACTAGCCTATGTTGGTATCAATAATCTAGAAAACTACAAGGTCTGGAAAAACATAGATGGTAAGTTATGGGAGCCAAGATTGTTTACTTGTATTTTTACGCATTTTTACTTTATTTGGGGTCAACCCCAAGAAGAAAATTGAATAGGATTTTGCATATTTTAATTACTTTAAAGCCACTTGTCTGCCTAGCACTTACCTTTTTTGAGATGATAATCATAGTTCGAAGACGATGAGGTCGCGCACCCAAATATGAACTGCTGAACAGCTTGCCGTATTTTTATGTGAGTGGTGCCAACAGATTTGCCTTAGTCGTAAGAGTGACACTGGGTACAACAAAATTAAAATATAAATAAAACAGTTATTTCTATACTTTCAGTCGTACAATGAATATAATAAAGACGGCAGATATTGAAGGTTTTTTTTAAACAATTCGTTATATTTTATTTTATTTATACAGTAACAAACAACAAACCACAGCCAAACAGCTATACTGTATACAGCACTCAATGTTATAATACTTCATTGGAAAAGAAACCAGACACTATATTATTTATGTATTATATTCCTCAGGAATTTTCCTTAATCATCAAAATGAGTTGAAATAAATATCAACTTTGCAGCATATTAGGTTGTTGTTAGTTCACATTCTCGAGATTGGTCGTTCTCGTAGAGTATGCCTGTCCTATGACTATACTGAAGTAATTATGTTGTTCTTCTTTACAGGAGAAAATATAGAAGATACTGGTTTCCATACGTGGTCTGGAAATAACGGCAAAGCTTACAGGTTCATTATACCCACAATATTTTATACTACTATGCCCCAACTAAACATGGGTGCAATGTTTACTAACGAGGTTAAAGACTGCAATAATTTTTTAAAAACTAACTACAATGTGTTGTTATTTAACGTTGTCACTGGGATATATTAAATGAAATCTTTCATTGCAATTTAAACTACATAAATATGACCATTGCGTAGATGTATATACAAAAAGAAACGAAATGGTTTAAACGACGCGAGGGCCGCCTGTCTTTCATTTTTGGTTCTCTGTTATCTTCTCAGCTATTATAACTTTAACAAATTAAATTCATTAAATGGAAAATCTTTATCTCTATAAATTTCCGTAGTGACTCGCCTTCATCATCATCAGCCTATCGCAGTCCACAGCTGGACATAGGCCTCTCAAATTTCATGCCAATTGGTTCGATTCTTGACTTCACGCATCCAGCTCCAGTGACTCGACTCTATTTTTCTACGAATTTATTTATTATCAAATATTCACTAGTAGTTACATTATTACAAAATTATTTACAAAAACTCAAATAGTCAAGAACTTAACCAATAGTTTACAGATACTCGGTCCTCCGTAAAATCTGTAAACGACTTTACTTTATACTTATTTAAAATCGAAATATTTTGTCAACAGTGATTGTCCGGAGGAACCCCACTGCGTAGGAATAGACGCTGCGAATCCTGGCCTAAGGGACTGGTGGTGCCACTTGCCGCTGCCTTACGTCTGCGAGAAATCAGTCTAGAAGTCTTTGAAATAGCGTTCATAATTTTTTTTTGAATAGAGATCTCCGGACATCTAACCACAACGCATCTAGTCCCAAACTAAGCAGACCTTGTATTATGGGTACTAGACAACTAATATAAATACATATCTATACTTTTATTTTTGTAAACATATACATTTAATAGATAGAAACCACTTTAACTCTGAAATAAGTATTTGTAAATCATACAAACATTTAATCCCACCCAGGAATCGAGTCCGAGACCTCAAACAGTGCAACCGCATACGCTAGCACTGTGCCACAGGGGCAACTAAATATTGAATCTGTAAATAAAGTTATGAAAGACAAAATAAGATACGTAGTTTGTTTCCGAAGTTTTACCTTTGTTTCCGAAGTTTTGAACCGAATTGCTCTAATACGTAAAATTCTCGTGTCGCGGTGTTTGTAACAAAACTCCTCCGAAACGGCAGGATATATACATGGAATTTTGTGTGCATATCGGGTAGGTCTGAAAATCGGCCAACATCTATTTTTCATACCCCTAAATGGTAAGAGTGACCAGACCCACCCCTAATTTTTAAGGTGGTAATAGCTCGCATACAGTAAAACATTCATGTAATACTTACTAATACTATATTGTACGTATAGATCTGACTTTTAAAAAGAGTGGCCTTGAGTTTGTTTGTCAGTATTCTTCTCATAAGGCCCTACGCATTTTGGAAACTGGAAGTTAAGATATAGACAGGCAGACAGTGATTTTTAGTGTTTTCACTTAATTTATAAAGTCTAACCGAAATCTACGTGACTTCCAGTTTATAAGAATAGCTTCCAATTTGCTTGCATTACAGCTTTTAATCCTGCAATGTTACTTATTTTTAACCGACTTTAAAAAGGAGGAGGTTCTCAATTGGTCTGTATTTTATGTTTGTTACCTCAGACCCTTGTGCTGGGTGAACGGATTTTGACGATTCTATTTTATATTTGAGCTGTTGCTTCCCGTGTGGTCCCATTTCTTGAAGTCGTGTTTTTTGTACAATTTTTTGTATTTTGTCAATATTAGTTTGTATTTACGTATTGTCATCATAAAAAGCTGATTCTACCTACTGACTCCTACTAAATTGACATTTACAATCTAATCTAAAAACAGTATCAACAAAGAATAAAGAATCTTTATGCAATGTTGCTACTAAAAACATATCCAGAACTTCTTGATCCCTTGCCTTGTTCTTTGAATTCTATGAAAAATTTTGCTCTAAATTTAAATAATGGCTACTTACGTGAATAAATAAGGTACATTACTCCACGTGTCAATATGGTGATAGTGTTAATAATATTAATGACAGGGACGTTGATGAACTGTTACAGGTGTTAACAAATGACAAGGACGCAAGGCATATACAACAAGACCCTCATATATCTCTCACAATGTTATTATCAAAGGTCGTCAAAACAAATTGCGACTGAGAACAAGAATACCTACAAATTAAAGTTTCTCGTAGCGAATACTACTTATTAAAGACATAGTTATTTATTATACTAAGGATAAAACAGAAGTAAACAATTAACTGCATTTGTTCACTGGAGTGGTTTGGTTTTTTATAATCCTAGTAATATTTTGCACCATAAACCGTTGATTTATTTTATATAAATGTATAGCTCAATACCATAAACCCGTCATTTTGTAATTGTTTTATTTTAATTCAACGATTCCTTAGAAGGCCCAAGACAGCTGTAGAGACGGATAAAGCAGTAATCTAAGTATCTAAATCCATCCATCCATATACAAGATATTAGATGTTAAAGAAAACTAGTAAACTTTAGCGATATTCGCGATTTATAAGAAAAAGTGCGATTAATAAAAAAAATATAAAAACTGTGTATACTGCCATCTATTGGTTATTAATTGAACCGTGTAGGTCGTTAAAACCTCACATGGCTCAATAATGTATTTCTACCGTTAGAGGACTCTACGAAGATTGAAAGTGTAATGTTTTGTGCTTCACTAGTGAAATATCTAGGTAAAAAACATTTAAATAACGATTAAATAGTTACTTAAATATCTCGCCTATATTTAGATGTTTTAATCAATAGATTTTTTTTTTTAGATACATAAGGTTAGTCAACTCCTCAAAAAAAATTTTCATTTTGCAATGCTTGCAACATTCAAATATCAGATGTTAAAATTATGTCATGAAAGTAAGGTTAAAAAATTAAATTGTTACAAAGCAATTTTAAGATTATATGTGAATTAAATTTCATTTACAGTAATTGCAGGCAAACTGTATAACTACTGAGGTAACTGTTACTATTTATGAGTATAAAGTGTGAAAAGGACAAAAAAATATATTAATGTAAATCAATTACTGTATTGTTATTGTTTTAGATGAACTTCTTACGAAGAGGATTATCACTCCTTTCCACTGGTATCAGAGCTCAATGCATTCAAAATAATGGTAAGAATATACTACAAAGACGTTTAAACAATTTTAAATGAATTCCAAAAAGTTTAATATAATTTTAGGTTATAGGCATCAAATTTCAGGCCTGTAAACAGATATAAAAAATCCTAATAAGATAACTAAGTATAAACACAGTAAGTACTGTGCCGTTGACATGTTCTTTGCGGCGTATATGAATTGCGCGGCAGTATATGCCTTTGAATATTATTTTAATTTTAAATGTTTTTAGGATTTAAACAAATTCCAAATTTAAACAATCCAGTGAGATCATTCAATAAATTAAAATTTGTTAGAAGAATAATGGTATACTTAAATTTTATGTTAGTACTTACTGCACTTAAATATTAAAACTGATCAGTTATGTGGGCTGATAGAATACTTAAATATTTTTTTGTGCATATTATACATAGAAAACACCTAAACTTCATAACAAATATTTGCAGGTCACAAACATTTGATGCAACCTGGGCATTGAATTTTACACATCAGTTTTTTTTTAGCTTAGCCACAATTTGACTATGTAGGACAGTTGCTGTACACATCAGTTTTATATGCTAACACTGCTCAACAAAGGCTTTCAAGTGTCACAGTCTTCATTAATGCACCAAATATTGTAATTTGTGTATTGATCTAAGTAGCCTAGAATTAAATAATAAATGAATATTTCGGACATCTAACATAAAACGCCATCTAGTCCCAAACTAAGCAGAGCTTGTATTATGGGTACTAGACAACTGATATAAGTGCATATATATACTTTTTTTTGTAAATACATACATGTCATACATAGAAAACACCCAAACTCCGAAACAAACATTTGAAGATCATACAAACATTTGATCCGACCCGGGAATTGAACCCGAGACCTCAAGAACAGCAGTCGCATATGCTACCGCTGTGCCACTGAATGAAGTAGTCCTAAAAGTAAGGTAGGAACAATAGGTATGACAGAGGGTAGTTCCGCAACCCAATAAACATAAACTTATAAAGTATGAAGTGTGTAGGTACTACAACACCAGCTAATTCAGAAGTCATGTTTGTAACCAGTCCTGTTACCCGTACATGCTCTTCCGAGCCTGGATCAGATGGCTGTCTGTAAAATGTGTAAAGTTATTATTATTTAAACACAAAATTTTCAAAATATATATTAGTTACTAGACCAGTGTCTGTGCTCTGTGTCCACTGTGTCCGGTGTCTTTGCTCTCATTTAATAACAAGTGAAAAGAATGTCTAGACAATGTTTCATAATGATTGGTTAAGTAGTTAAATACTTTGGGTTACACACAAACTTACTATCACCTTTATAATATCAGTGTAATAGCAGTGATTCTTTAAACCTACATGATACATATGCTCGTTTGCCACCTATATCATAAAAAACAAAGACATGTCTGTTTGTAAACCGATTGAAACAAAACAAACCAAAAAAGGTTCAGTGAAGTTTACCACAAACTGGATTCAAATTGGTTAAGGCACTTCCGAGATTACCAAGCATAAAAACAGACATTCTTCAATTCTAAATGATGTTTTGAGTTCTGTCACTTTAATTAAGATCACTTCATGGCATATCCCTTCATGTCATTAATGTACAGACATCAACCTCATACCGTTTTATTATTTTACTCATGATAATAAGTCTCAGAAAATAATAATTTCCCATTGGAGCCACTGACTCAAAATAAAGATCTTTATTTTAAATGTTAATCCTATCATATCAGCTACTTAATTCTAATATTAATATTATAAAGACATAAAGTTTCTAACCATGTTTGTATGTTTGTAGGGGGTAAGGTTCGGTAGTACTGATCTGATCCTGAAAATTCTTTTACTAACAGAAAGCGACATTATTCAGGAGAGGAGGAACCATTACTTGATACAATCTCAATCTGCCTATTCCTAATCTTAGTTCTAACAACGTTATTAGGATTGTTAAAGGTGATCGTTGGATCATCATATTACTTGAATGATTAGGATTAGGCATGCGTAGTAGGTAGTAGCGTTCAAACTGTGTAGTGTTGTTTGAGATATATAATTATATCTTATAGCGTGAAATACCGGCACTTATAGTATGTCTAAAACAGTTCAAATGTACAAATAAAATAGTCGTCCTACCTATTATAATAAGTTAATAGTTTGAGATGTTAGAGCTGTTATTGTCAGTTTTCATAAGTCAATTCAATCACCTGCACCTATTTCAGTTCCAGCGATATCCAGCACGATAGTGCCCGGAGCTTCTGCAACCCCACTTTTCAACCCAATGGGCCTGATGTCAAGAGCAATGGCCTCGCTGAACCAAATGCATAGGACCGGCCCTCATATTAAGTCTAGGAAATCGAGAAATCCCCTCAATGGCAATCCTTTTGCCAAGGTATGTATAAAAAATGTAGTAACTTGAGCATGTTGACATTCATGATCAGTCCTACTGCCTTTGACGGTCCATTACTGAACCTTAGTAAGGAAGTATTGCCTATGGTTGCCTGTGCCCATGTTGGTATAGGGTTTGTTTTACGAAACCCGTGGGATGAATAATCAATATTCGTGACCTAGTTAGCAACACTAAGTATTCTTAATCCGCCACCATACAGAGTCATGTTCATGTTGCAAACTTAAAAGCCAGCGGGAGTTACATTATACATGAAATAGATTGCTTAAATCCTTCATTTATACGTACGTCAGCCCGCTCATCGTAGTTTGTCTTGTACGATCACAGCTCTTCTACTTGGATTGAACCTCGAATGATTTCTGTGTTTAATAGGTTCAAACCTTTAACGATGTCACTGAGTGTTTTGTTTTTGTTAGATTTTGGAGCCTTTTTATATTAAATGAAATTCAGGTGGAAACAGCTTGCATTCTATTTACAATTTAAAAAGAGTGGCCATGAACTTCTTTGCTAGTATTCTTCTCATGCATAGGGCTCTACGCATTTCGGATACTGGAAGTTATAGATCGACACAGGCAGGTCGATCTATAGCCTGATTTATAATATGTGGGAGAGCCACGCTTCGGCATTCATGGGCCGGCTCGACCGGAGTGATACCATGGCCTCACGGAAAACCGGTATGAAACAGCGCGTGCGCTGTGTTTCACCGAGTGAGTGAGGATACCGGAGGTCCATAATCCAACCCTTCCCCTCTTCCCCCTCCCCATCCCCCAAGGCCGGCAACGCACTTTTGACGCCTCTGGTGTTACGGGTGTCCATGGGCGGCGGTAATCGCTTACCATCAGGCGACGCGTCTGCTCGTTTGCACCCAATTCCATATATAAAAAAAGGCAGTAGATTTTGAGGTTTTCACCTAATTAATTAACCTCGACAATCCAGTACACGCTATGGCGGCTGATTCTGTCGTTCTATGATTTTTAACTGTAGCTTCAATTTAACGGTCATGAATGTTATTTAGTGTCTTAATTGAAAAATGAATTTTTGAATTTGTAATCTGACGATATTCCCACCTGCACCATACAGAAAACGATGCAGTATGTTTCAGATATAGATAACTTTCCTCTCGATTGCAGGGTGTAGTATTAAAGACTCTAATCAAGAAACCGAAGAAACCCAACTCTGCGAACCGCAAGTGTGTGCTCGTGCGCCTGTCGAACGGCAAGGAGATGGTCGCGTACGTGCCCGGCATTGGACACAACCTGCAGGAGCACAACATTGTCCTCGTCAGGGTCGGCAGGTATGTGTTCTGACACTACATTTGTTTTTTAAGTTATGTTTATATTATACTTTTATATTTTTAAACTTATTTAATCTTAACATTGTATAAAAATAAGTCGCTTCTTCTATCTCCCCGCTTAGACCTTTTAAATTATTCACGGGATTCAATGTAGCTTTCAAGAAAAAGGTTTATGTGTAATACATGCATACTTTAGTAGAAGAAATTCGAGAAATATATAGATTTACATGCGAAACTGGTAGTTATAGAAAAGATACGATCAGGTAGAAGAAATGGTATACATATAATTTTGGTCCTGGGTACCCACAACCTCTGTCTTGGGCGTTAGGTTTACCCCAACAGGTCCGTCACACCTGTAGCTGCTACAGACCATTGAGAAATCAGTCAATCGTAGACAGAACCGCTTTTTTTTCATTGAGTGCTTCTTCTGAGGCGCTCCTAACCCAGTTGCACTCGGTGATTAGAAATAAGCAACGTCGGCGCAGTCAGTACCTGGATGGGTGACCGCCAGTGTCACGGTACCATGAGCGTCTCCGTGATTTGGAGGTCATGTTAAGCATTCGGTACCGGGTGTTATCATGGGATAACAGTCCTAAACATTAGTTGGACCCCTATGGGCGGCTAAAAACATCCGAGGGCAAGATTACGTAGCCACAACGTGGTCTTGCCAGCTCCCAAACCGCACTCGGCCAGCATGAGGACGTATGGTCTTGACCCTCTCCTGAGAAGATACCCGAGCCCCGCAGTGGGACATTATAGGTTGATGATGAGTGCTTCTTGTTTATTTCCAGGTTAAAAGATTGTCCAGGAGTGAAGCTCAAGTGCGTGCGCGGCAAGTACGACCTACCCCATGTCGTCAAACAGAAGGTCTAGTGTATTTCGCTGTCTAATTTTATGCCCTTAGTACAATATATCAATAGTTAAGATATAAATAGTGTTTATTATTCACCTGACACATTGCCTCTAGAAAACAGTCTTCCGGTGTACTCCTAACCGATTACGGCCACGGCGGCCAGCCTCAACGGAGACCAGCCAATTACGCAGGAGATATTATAGTGCACTAGTGTGTGCGCTAACACAGGTGAACTCTGTGTTCCCTCTCTCTCAAAATCCGATGGGACGGTTAACTGACACGATCGGGGTGGGATCAGGCGCAGGACCGACAGTTTCAAGTGCTTTCCGAGGCTTTAACGCTTTTAGCCCGAGCCGGGATTTGAACCCGAGACCTCTTGATCGACATTCGCATACTTCAACCGCTAAACCCAATGAGGCAGTTGAACAGTCTTCTATATCACACATATATGCATCTCTACATACATATACACATCTTAACATAGATATTTATTAAACGCTTACATTTCCGATTATAATTTTAATCCCACTTATACTACTGACAGGTACCCATATTCGTCTGCTCATTAAACAAATGTTGTATTTTCCTTATGTAAAACTAATATGTTAATAACCTTACTTATTCTATGTTGTTGAGTCACAAGCATTATTCTGAAATTAAATTCCTTCAAAATTAAAAAAGCACTTGTTTGTCATTAAATAACATAATAATATACACAAGCTTAAATTTAAAATAAAAAAAAACCCTGCTCAAGCACTTCTCGAGTAATCTACGCCAAAAACGCCTAACATCATTTTGGAAAAAGCTGATACTTGTACGCTGCTGGATCGATATTTACCAAACAAAGCTATGAACCATCGCAAGGAAACTGGCTTCAGACCGCATCAAAATCGGTCGGTTTTGAGACCCATACTATGCCACATACAGGTAGGCATCGACGTCAAACTTATAGCACCCATCTTTTAGCGTCTGGATTAAAATTATCTTGACCCTGTTCACACTCGGTCATGAGGTCCACATGATTTCAGGTCACTCTTGGCTTGTGCTAGATTATAGTAACTAGACTATCGATAAACAATCTTTAACATAAGTTACACCCAGACACGGAACTAATTTCTTTATTTAGTGATCTCACAACAAGAAATACACCAAAAATCATAATACATTTTTTATGGTACAAGGTTCAAACGAGCAGACGTATCGCCTGATGGTAAGCGATTACCGCCGCCCAAGTGCGTTGCCGGCCTTTGGGGGATGTGGAGGGTAATGGGAGAGAGGTTGAGGGTATGGGCCTCCGGTATTCTCAGTCACTCGGTGAAACACAGCGAAAGTGCTGTTTCACACCGGTTTTCTGTGAGGCCGTGGTATCACTCCGGTCTAGCCGACCCATTCCCAACCCGCACTTGGCTAGCGTGGGGTCGTATGGCCTTAACCCTCTCCTGAGAGAAGACCCGAGCCCAGCAGTGGTACATTGTGGGTTGTTGATGATGCCTCAATCTCAGAAATGAGATATATAGGTAGAAATGGCAAGTAGGCGTGACGGGCGTGCCACTGCTATGCGTCGCAACGCATACCTTCATGAATTAGAGGTATATTGTATCTCATCCCTTCATCTGTGAATCCGTTTTTTATGGAATAGGGGCAAACTACCAGACGTATCGTCTAATGGTAAGCGATTATCGCAGCCCATGGAAAACCGCAACACCAGAGGCGCCACAACTGCGTTGCTGGTCTTGGGGGATTGGGGGAAGGGGAGGGGAATGAGGAAGGGTTAGATTATGGGCCTCCGGAATTCTCACACACTCGGTAATCGCGTGCCTTTCCCACGGGTTTTTTAACGTGTTGCAACGCTGCGTCGATTGCCATACTACTCTATTTTACAGTGAACAAGAACAATAGCAGAAGGAAAGACGTTGATAATGGTTTTGTTACCATCGGTGAGTACAATTTTATATGTTTCTGAATAAAATCTTAAACTTTAATTTATTTAACAATCGACTAGAGAAATAAGCTAAACTCTTTCTTATGTCATTTATGTAAAGCTCAATTTGGTATGATCGGGTCTTTTCACTTTCCATATTGTTATACTCGAATGTTCCATTCTACTTATCGGAGATGTAGTCAGATAGTATGTTGCTTTTATCGATATGCAAACTTTTAAACATATTGTATTTATCAAGATAATGAATATTGAATTTTGTTTGTTTACGTGACTTTGAATCGTTATAACCACTGAATATACATAAATATTTGTAGCTTGTAGCCAAAAAGAATAGGTGTGTAAATTTTATAAACTTATAAGTTACTTTTCATAGATTACCCCAATAGAAGATTGAAATATTGCAACAAAATGTTAGATTATAATCAAACCAAATGTTTGTACGATCTGCAAATATTTGTTTCGGAGTTTGGGTGTTTTCTATGTATAATACGTATGTATTTACAAAAAAAAATGTATTTGTAGAAGCTCGGTCCGTGTTAGGCTCGGTAGTGTCGGTAAAATCCATACTTTAAATGAGGGTAAATGAGGGTCATATTTATGTATTCATATCAGTTGTCCAGTACCCATAGTACAAGCTCTGCTTAGTTTGGGACTAGACGGCGTTGTGTGTTAGATGTCCGAAATATTTATTTATTATTTATTAACTGAGGTTATAATACCCAAAAATTAAAACAGTCATATCTTTAAATGGTTTGTTAATTTTTAAAACATATTTTCAACCGTATGCTAGCGATACACATTTTCAGTCGAAAAATTAACAAGTGTTCTATTTTCTAATAAAATCTCAAACACTCTTTTTATTTCGCCACAAAGTAGTACATTCTAACAAAAGTAAGCGATCATATGCTTTGGAGCTAATTAGCATATGACCTTGACTATCTTGTGACATCAGTGTGAATCCTACTAATATTATAAACGCGAAAGTTTGTAAGTATGGATCTTTGTTACTATTTCATATAAAAACTACTCAATGGTAATATAGCTTATACATCAGAATAACACAGGCTACTATTTGCCGCGATAATTGACATATACGCGGGCGGAGTCGCGTTCACAAACTAGTATGTAATATATATCTTTGAAGAGTTGCTTATTTTATATTCATATAACATACATTGTATCCTTTGTACATAACAATTTCAGGTAAAAACCTTCAAGAGCAAGTTGGTTGTTAGTTTTTAAACCGATATTTTATTTCATATCTGCATCTGTAAGTCTAATATTATTCAACGGCCTCCTCGAATATTTGGGTAGGAAATGGGTAGGTAAGACTTACGTCCTAAATATCACATTTCGTGAAACTTTTTGGGTTTCCCGAAGACGCTGTTAACGAAGAGTGATGGATAGATGCGACGGGCAGAGCTAAATGGATGCGAACAAAAATTTAGCACCATACACTCCGAACATTTTCTTGAGAATAATTTTTTGACTGCTCGGTGGCGCAGTGGTAGCGTATGCGACTGCTGTGCTTGAGGTCACCGGTTCGACTCCTGAATCGTAGCAAATGTTTGTATGATCTGCAAATATTTGTTTCGGATTTAGTGTGTTTTCTATGTATAATATGTATACATTTATAAACAAAAGTATATATGTGTTAATATCAGTTTTCTAGTACCCATAGTATAAGCTCCGCTTAATTTGGGACTAGATAATAATAATAATAAAGTGTTTATTTTGGTAGATGGCGTTGTGTTGAAATATCCGATTTAATGTTTTTTATTTATATCCGGTAAAAGACTTAGATAGCTGAAATCAACGGTGGTACTAACCTTAAAGAGATAAGGGTGGCTTGCTTCGTATAAGATAAGGACGCTTCACCAGACGTTGTCAAATCTGCCAAATGGCGGAAACGTTATCACAATGATAGTGTGGACAATATCAGGAAAAAACGACCATGAATTAAATTGAGAAAGTTTATAGTGCCTTCCGTATTCACTGATATTGCATCTCATCAAGAAGGTGAATTGCAATACTGGAAAAATATATCAATACTCATGTACATCAATAGTTAAAATTAAAAACAAAGCTTTTATATTATATACAAATTCTTCACATTAATAGATATTATTATGCCAGTACTTATCATTTAGCTTCCTCACCATTCTTACTACCGAGAATTCATAAAATAATTGAGATAGTGAAGACCAGCTACATACAGACCACTGCCTTTCATAACGTCCGCCTGGACCCTTTACAGACTATTGTTTTATTTAAGTGAATTTCGATGCTTTTCTTTACTTTGGTGGATCAAGATATTCACCTGGTTGAGGAAGGTAAACGCTTCGTTTACCTTACTCAAAATACACCAAATGACCGTCCACCTTAATATACAGAGATAGAAGATCAGAAATAGTACATTAAATACTTATTAATAGAAAATAAAAAAACGAAAGTTGTAAAAATAGCCTGATAAACATCTATGTATATCTCATTATAGGTCGTGTGTATAAGTAATGATTATTGTAACTTCGGATAGTGCCAATTAAAAATCCGCACTGAAAGTTTCTAAGGTAGGTGTTATGCAAACAAACAAACAAACGAATAAGAGTTATATTTGAACACAGAAGTTACAGTCAAATGAGAAACACTTAAAGACAAACAGAATCAGATAAGAGTAAAGAAGGTGAGAATAAACTAAACTATGACTGTGACTACACGGTTGGCCGGGTGGTTTCAGTGGTCGCCACACCGCTTCCTATTGCGCCAAGTTTTGTGGGTTCAAATCCTACATGGGACTACAATTTGTGTGATCCATAAATTGTTGTTCTAAGTCTGGGTGTACTTTGGCTCCATTTCATGTATGTTTGTAAAGATCCCCGCGACACAGGAATTTATATTCCTAATGCGGGAGTTGTTTTTTAGAAGAACTAAAAAAAAAAGAACTCTTGTTAAAATTTATGAAATAATATAGAAAGTAACAATCCAAAATAAAGGAGGTATAAAACATAGAGCGCAATTCTGAATCTGTTGGGGCGTCACGCGTAAGAAAGTAATGTTCGTTCCACCGGCCACTGTGACGCTGCGTCCCATCACAAAAACCTTCGCACTCCTTTCGAATCGATTATTATTTGTATGAAGTTACTCGATACCGATTAACATTATGTGTAACAACTTAGTTTCATAATTATTATATATTAATGTAATCTAAAACTATGTAATGTAAATTTTTACAAGTTACATAAAATAATAATAAAATAATAAAAATAATAAAATAATAAATAAAATCTATTAGGCATATTATTTCTGGTTGTTCTCGTCTTGCTAACGGCGAATATTTGCACAGACACAACCAAGTAGCCAGGATAGTACATCAACAGCTTGCCCTCAAATACAAACTTGTGAATTCAGAGGTGCCATACTACAGGTATGTGCCCGACCCAGTTCTCGAAAATGGTCGTGCTACGTTGTATTGGGATCGATCTATTATCACGGACAGGACTATTGTTGCCAATAAGCCTGATATTGTGGTAATAGATCGATTAGAGCGCCGCGCAATGATTGTCGACATCGCCGTTCCTCATGACGAGAATCTCGTGAAAGTTGAAAAAGAAAAACAATTGAAATATTTGGATTTATCTCACGAGATTGTCGATATGTGGGATGTAGATTCGGCGATCATTGTTCCGATAGTTGTGTCTGTTCACGGATTGATAGCCAAGAGCCTCGACCAACACCTCAAGAAGCTCACGTTAGATGGTTGGATCAAGGGTCTGATGCAGAAGGCAGTCCTTCTTGACACGGCTCGTATTGTCAGGAGGTTCCTTTCTTTGGAGCCCTAACCACCGGTTTCTTGGTCCCTGTACCCGAAGTCGGTGGTCTACTATTTTTTATATTTTTAAATATATATATGTTTTTTTTTTATGTATTTAAAAATGTAATTAATATTTATATACAAGTTATAAAGAGAATAATAATAAGTTTCATTAGGACATACAGATATAAGTATATTGACACAAACGAAATATAAATAAAACATTATCAAATGAACACACCTTTTTTTTTCAATTATTTTTCATCCCAAGGTTGTCTGAAAGTAATTGCTTTTTAGCGATAAGGCCGGCCTTTTGTACACGGTAATTCATTTGATGTATTCGGTAAAATAGTTTTTTATGTAAACTGTTATATCTGGTGTACAATAAAGTGTATTCTGTTTAATATTTCTTTCTTTCTATCTGCTTGTTAAAAAAATTTTACTGCTGATGTGCTTTGCGATTATGTTCCTCCAGCTTCTACTTAGGTACATAGAAATGAATGAATGAGTTTATTGCGCCTGCGCAGAGGATGAGCAAGCTGGCGCGATCGCCTTTAGTTTCTTGAGGGTATTTTTGCACAATGCATGCGACAATGTAGATACCATGTAGGTAGTATGTATACTTACATCACATGGCACAGATAATAATCATATAAATAATATAAATAATCAGTATTACTCAGCATCTGTACAAGTACAGCTTCATGCACGCGATATTCAACCTTCTGCCTTTACTAGTAAGTATATTTTAAGTGATATGTTTCTACTTTTCGATCTAACAACAAGCCTGTAAGTCAAGAGTAATTGTTTGTTACTGTCAATGTTTTAAGTAAGTGAGAAGTGTTTGACTTTAGAATAATTTCTTTTTTTTATTCAACCTTCTGCCTTTCCTAGCAAATGTACTCCTAAGGGTAGCGGCCAAGTTTTGGTTCTAGATACTATTACCTATTCAAGGAACCCTGAATCTTGTTAATAAAAACAGAATGATTCGTGGAATCTAATGTGACGCTGGACTTTCTACGCCAATAACAATTACCTACCTAATCCTCTTTAAACTTTTTGTATGTATGCCAATATAAATTAACCTAGAACTTATGTTAAAAATGAGTTTAATTTAACTGTATGAAGCAATTTTTAACCTCTGACGCAAAAAGAAATGTTATAAGTTTGACGTCGATGTCTCTCTCTGTGTGTCTGTCTGTGTCAATGTAGCCCTCAAAACGGATGTAACGATTTCGATGCGTTTTTTTTGCTTTTGAAAGCCAGTTTCCATGCGGTGGTTCTTAGATAAGTTTGGTAAATATCGATCCAGCAGCGTAAGAGTATGAGTTTTTTTCCAAAATCATGTAAGGCGTTTTTCGCGTATGATTACTTGATTTAATGTTTGTGTGGGGTTTTTCTTTTGTTTTTATAGAATTGTGTGTAGGTATTAGTTAAAATATTTTGGAATAGGGGCCAACGAGCAGACGTATCGCCTAATGGAAAGCGATTTACGCTACACATGAACACTTGCAACACAAGTGCATTGCCGGCTTTTGGAGAATGCGGCGGATGGGGGAGGCCTATGGGCTACCAGTATCCTCACTCATTCAGTGAAACACAGTGCAGGCGATGTTTTACACAGGTTTTCTGTGAGGCTGAGATATCACTCCGGTCAAGCCGGTGCATTTGTGCCAAAGCGTAGCTCTCCCGTAGTGATAAATATAAGGTAGGTAGTTAGGTAGGCACGTACTGCATATAAATCCTAAACATCACTTTTCCATAATTCTTTGGTGTAAAGTTACCCGATTATTGTAGATAAGTCTACTATCTATTGTTACAAGTTATAAGCGTGCCTACGTACCTACTTCAAGGGGATAAATTTAAGACAGTCAGTAGATTTACTATCATTCAAGGCAAACTTTCTAAGGATAGACATACGTTTTTGCACGCACTAGAGAACTACAGATTAATTAATACTCTCGATTGTCGGACTTGATGGAACTTATTGCAATACATTCAAGAATTAAACTCACTTGCACTTATTTCTTGACAAAGGTCCTCTTTGATAATGCAATGAGGCGTAAACGGTCAGGTGTAAAAATAAAAACTGGAACAAATGCAAGAGTTTCATTCTAGAACTATTGATTACGATTCTCTCCCCTCTATGGTACCGTTCGGTCCTCTTTGAAGGCGTCTGTCAGACATGTCTGGCTGTACCACTGACTACCACTGCAGTGTCTGCAGTGTTGGAACTGTATTTCATTAATTTTCTTTTGCACAGACGGTCCTAGCAAATGATTTACACAGTGCCGTAACTAGCCTTTTATGCACCCGGTGCGAGCTTTCAAAACTGCGCCCCTGAAAAATGCTCTAACCAGGCTTTCAAAATCAAAATCAAAATATTTATTTCAAGTAGGTATAAGTAGGTACTTTGGCTTGTGTATGTCATATTGCCAGCAAGACTTAAGGTGGATATACATTTGTCTGATGTATCGTGACGTGACGACTGACGCGTCAGAATTGTATCGGTTCCATACATAAACCATCACAACACGTTACGCACTAGTGTGAACATTACCATACTAAATGTATGAAACCGATAATCCACCTTTATGTGTTATTGTTTCAAGATTGCTTGAAAAATGCGATATAGATATAACTGTAGATAGGGCGCGTCTACACCATGTTCGCAACAAAACAAAATGTACCTACTAGCTACTATGCATGAGATAAAACTAGATACTGGTCTGGTCATTTCTGCGCCCCTCCAGGGTCTGCGCCATGTGCCTGGGCACTGCTCGCACCGCCCTAGTTACGGCACTGGATTTACAACGCTTTATTGATTTTTTGCGTATTGTAAAGTGTAATAAATCAGTGTATAAATAAATAAATAATTAAGTTCTACTGCGACCATACTCAATGTGGGTCGATTGTTCGCTTGTAAGTGTTGAAAGTATTGAAAAGCACCGAAATTCAACAATTGAAATAAAACAATAGTCCGTAAAGGGTCCAGGCGGGCGTTATGAAAGTCAGTGGTCTGTATTTAGCTGGTCTTCACTATCTCAATTATTTTATGAATTCTCAGTAGTAAGAACGGTGAGGAAGCTAAATGATAAGTACTGGCATAATAATGTCTATTAATGTGAAGAATTTGTATATAATATATAATAAAGATTGCTTAAGACACTTAACAAAATTCAGAACAGTGGTTACATAGTTAATATTTGGTATAGTTTGCATCTCTAGTAGTTTTTAAAATAAAATGTGTAATAAATATTACCTACTATATTCATATATATTTTTTAGGAAATGTACCTATGGTATCAATAATCATAACTTACTGCAATGAACAAAAATGCAATGCGTCTAATTGTCGACCCGTCGGTATAGTGTTTAGCGATCCTGACTGCTGGGTCAGAGTTCGTGAGTTCGATTCCCACCCAAGACAAAATCATTTATCTGGGACTAATATAACTATTATATGTCTAAATTTAGTAATACATAAATGCAGTCTGCCTAACTTGTAGTTATTATTTATTAACTGTTATTATTGTAACTCAGATCATTGAAAATCCATCGCAATTTAATAATAATAAAAACACATTAATTATTAAATGCAATTGAATGAATAAGATATTATTGATTAATAACACATCTCTAATAACTATACTTTATTTTCGGGGCAGTAAACGATCTATATCATTTACTGCGCCTTAAATAAAATATATTTGTTTGAAAATTGTCACCTTGAAAGCTTTGTTTTTAATTTAAACAATTGATGTATATGAGTATTGATATATTTTTCCAGTATTGCAATTCACCTTCTTGATGAGATGCAATATCAGTGAATACGGAAGGCACTATAAACTTTCTCAATTTAATTCATGGTCGTTTTTTCCTGATATTGTCCACACTATCATTGTGATAACGTTTCCGCCATTTGGCAGATTTGACAACGTCTGGTGAAGCGTCCTTATCTTATACGAAGCAAGCCACCCTTATCTCTTTAAGGTTAGTACCACCGTTGATTTCAGCTATCTAAGTCTTTTACCGGATATAAATAAAAAACATTAAATATTTTCGGATATTTCAACACAATGCCATCTACCAAAATAAACACTTTATTATTATCTAGTCTCAAACTAAGCAGAGCTTATACTATGGGTACTAGAAAACTGATATTAACACATATATACTTTTTTTTATAAATGTATACATATTATACATAGAAAACACACTAAATCCGAAAAAAATATTTGCAGATCATACAAACATTTGCTACGATTCAGGAGCCGAACCGGTGACCTCAAGCACAGCAGTCGCATATGCTACCACTGCGCCACCGAGCAGTAAAAAAAATAGTCTCAAAAAAATGTTCGGAGTGTATGGTGCTAAATTTTTGTTCGCATCCATTTAGCTCTGCCCGTCGCATCTGTCCATCACTCTTCGTTAACAGCGTCTTCGGGAAACCCAAAAAGTTTCACGAAATGTGATATTTAGGACGTAAGTCTTACCTACCCATTTCCTACCCAAATATTCGAGGAGGCCGTTGAATAATATTAGACTTCAGATGCAGATATGAAATAAAATGTCGGTTTAAAAACTAACAACCAATTTGCTCTTGAAGGTTTTACCTGAAATTGTTATGTACAAAGGATACAATGTATTTGATATGAATATAAAATAAGCAACTCTTCAAAGATATATATTACATACTAGTTTGTGAACGCGACTCCGCCCGCGTATATGTTAGTTATCGCGGCAAATAGTAGCCTGTGTTATTCTGATGTATAAGCTATATTACCATTGAGTAGTTTTTATATGAAATAGTAACAAAGATCCATACTTACAAACTTTCGCGTTTATAATATTAGTAGGATTCACACTGATGTCACAAGATAGTCAAGGTCATATGCTAATTAGCTCCAAAGCATATGATCGCTTACTTTTGTTAGAATGTGGCGAAATAAAAAGAGTTATTGAGATTTTATTAGAAAATAGAACAGATATTAATTTTTCGCCTGAAAATGTGTATCGCTAGCATACGGTTGAAAATATGTTGTAAAAAAAACACAACAAAAAACGAGTGTTTCACTTTCAAGGTCATGTAAACAAACAACATTTAATATTCATTATATTAATAAATACAATACGTTTAAAAGTTTGCATATCGATATAAGCAACATACTACCTGACTACATCTCCTATAAGTAGAATGGAACATTCGAGTATAACAATATGAAAAGTGAAAAAATTGAGCTTTACATAAATGACATAAGGAAGAGGTTTAGTTTAAATCTCTAGTTGATTATTAGATAAATAAAATTTTAAGATTTTATCCAGACAATGATTCTTGTGCAGTATGCGATTGTAGTATAGAGTTTGAGGCCGCAGAACAGACGTTATGTGTGATGATTTACAGCGGAACGACTGTCGCCAAACTCAGTCTAACATAAGGACTATTTATTATTTACTGCACGCTTATAACGCATTGCTGTTTTTATTTTGCTTAAAACTAGCCTAAAATATATCTTGTCGCGTCACGCTAATAGTTATTTTGCCATAGCGTAAGAAGCACTTACAACGTTTCGTAACCTCGAAAGTAAGAATACTTTATTGTAAGCTATTCAACAACGGATGGCGTTATTCTAAACGCACGCAATTATAACGTTAATCTCTTCAGGAATTAATTCGATATTTGTGTCATACTTCGTTGTGTACTGCTACTCAATTAGTGTTGCAGCACGTTTAGGATATTATCAATAATATCGAAATCTAACTGCTATTTGGACGGAACATAATAAAAAACCTGAATTTAAGGATATGAGAAGGTACCGTTAAAAAGGCGAGAAAGCTCAAAAATAAGCACTGGCTTAATAATGTTTATTAATTTTAAGAATTTATTCTATAATATATAGTAAAGATTGTTTCATTATCAGCCTATCGCAGTCCAGAGCTGGACATTATTGTTATATATATATATTATATTAAAGATTGTTTAGGACAGCAAAATTCAGAACAGTGGTTACATAATTCATATTTGGCATTTTTTGTACCTCTAGTAGTCGATTTTGGAATAAAATGCGTAAAAATATTACCTACTATATTCATATTATTTTTTTTAAGAAATACATAGATGCTTGGAGGTTTGTTGTTAGCAACTTGATCATCTATTTGAATTAACGATAATTATGTTTATTAGTCTGTAATCCTTATTCAAAAACATATAAGTTAATAAATAAAAATAAATAATTTACTGCAATTAACAAAAATGGCCAATATCGATAGCGATTATCGACACTGGGGTGCACTATTCGGCGTGCGCCTGCGCCAGTCGGATCTCGTTATCAACGCGAAAGGCACGCTTGTCGTTATAACCTAATGTATTACATGCTAGTACTATTTACAGCTATATACTACTAATATTCTTAGGTTTTCTTAGACTCTGAACTATCTGTCTTTCTATCTCGAACTATTTACTGTGCTGTGCTTATATATTCTTTCTACGGTACCTTCAAGATGTCTTGGTGTAACTGGACAATTACAACATCAATCCGTAAGTTGGAATTATTATTTTTACCTCCACATACACAATTTTAGTTGTAACCTACCTTCAACAACTACAAGACAGTGCTATTGCACATGCAGCATGGAGACCTACACAACGGCTGCCTAGTGATGCTTCTGCAACGTTAGGCCTCCGGTCTCGCACTCACCAACTAAACACGACAGCACGAACGCTGTCATTTTACGTTGATATCCTGTGCGAGGGTTTTTTTTTATGTTATAGTGGGCAAACGAGCCGACGTATCGCCTGATGGTAAACGATTACCGCCGCCCATGTGCACCCGCAACACCAGTGGCGTCACAAGTTAGTTGCCGCCCTTGGGGGATGGGAAGTGAGATTAGGGGAAGGGTTGGATTATGGGTCTCCAGTATCCCGTTTGGATGGCGTAAGAAAGCGGTTCCCGGATCTCTCCCGTCTCGGGCGCAGAGTGGCACACCGTGGTGGTTTAGTGGGTAGTCTGGCTGGGGTCAGTCAGTAGCCCCACACAAAGTGAACCCCCTGTCCCCGCGGGAGGGGAGCGAAGTGCATAAAGGCATTCCACCACGTAAAAAAAAAATGGGTCTCCAGTATCCTCACTCACTCAGTGAAACACAGCGCCGGCGCTTTTTCACACCGGTTTTCTGTGAGGCCGTGGTATCGCTCCGGTCGAGCTGGCCCCTTCGTGCTGAAATGAGCGTGGCCCCAGGTAGAAACCGGGACGAATCCCGAACATACAAGTGTCTTTCTATTATATAGCCGTTATAAAAATAAAATATATAATTGAAACAACTTGAATCGTATTAATCTTTATATAATATTATTCATTATAGACCGCGTCGATCATTATTATTCATCATAAATTTCGCCTGTGTTAGTGCTCTCTGAAACGTAAATGCAGGCGAAACTGTGGAGCCTTTTATTAAAGCCCACGTTCAGTGTGACTTCAAATTAAGTAGGATCTTAATTTCGTTAAGTTACCTGGCCTAATAAGTAAGTTTCAAGAATTAAGATAAAGTACTGAGAAGGAATAGTGGTCGTAAACACTTAATACTATTATTTTTTATGTTAGAACTGCCGAAATGACTACTCTGCCTGATGGAAAGCATAAGCAGAATCCAGAGTGGTGATCACCATACTCACTTCTTGCTACTGTTTAGGGTCCCGTACCTCAAAAAGAAAAACGGAACTCTTATAGGATCACTTTGTTGCTCGTCTATCTGTCAAGACCCTTTCGGCGTATAAGTGTGAGCAGAAAAAATATGGGAAGATTATTCGAAGATTGTTTGTTGTGATGTATGACATATATGTATTTTTGTTTGTTCGTTTTGTTCGATCATAACTTCTAAAATACTTAATATAACTAAACAATAGGGGTTCCGTAAATCCAATACATACATTGGTGAAATAAAAAAGTACACCAAGTAGGTTTGGAGTGTGAGTTTTTAACAAATTAAAAAAGGTTGTTTAATAAACTCGGCACCATGGAGGTAGATGTAGATAGGTTTAATGATGTTTTGAGTTCACAAAGTTAGTGCATGCGATGTTCTGAGTTTATCCTCTAGTGGATAGAAACGGCCTTAGCACTCGGATACCGGATACTCTTTCCGAGATGGGGGTAGAAAAAAAATTAACTGAAATGAAAGACGATCAACATTTTTATTTAAAACGCATAATGGAGATAGGCAATTGTAAGGGTAAGTAACATAATCGAAACTATTTTGTGTTCCTCTTAGTTCTAAACAATTATATTGCTGTGTAGGTAAGAATAATATTTCATACTTTTTGCTTTACTGTTACTAAACGACCGAAATAATATCAAATGATCTAATTTCAATACATCTAAGAATCTCTTTTAACAAAGAGAATAATTAGAGTTAAATTTAAAAAAAAAATAAGCATGTAATTAAACCCACATTGACAGGCGCGCGACAACCTACAAGAATATTACTGTAAAATATAATGTACCCAATATGAGATATAGTTCTTATTTCGTAGGTATTTGTAGTTACAATCGCGTGGGGGTGTGTGCAGCTGCAACACGTTGCAGATATCCGTTGTGTTCAATTTTCCTATTTTACCGTACTAGCTAATATATTAAAACTACAGAAAACGATTAGAGACGAATAGACGCTTAACATACTTGTGAAGTGCGGTATACCCACTTACTTACTTAGCCGGTATACGCCTTAACTACTGACAACCGCAATCGCTGTCCCTTGGAAAATAACGGACGTTATTGAAAATGCGATTGGTGAGAAACAAGAAAGTCTTAAACATGACTAATGTACCTGCAGGTAAAATGATCCTATAAAGGTTCCGTTTTTGCCTTTTGAGCTACGGGACCCTAAATATCACGCAATTTCGAATATTTAACAGTCATACGTAAATTCTTATCTTCTTCTATTTATCTGCGCATTTAATTGTTTCAACTGGGGATCATATCCCTGTTTATTAATAAATAATATAATATAAATATTTTTGTTTTAATCGAAAACAAAATTATTAGGTGGCACACCAAACGTAAATTCCTCCTCTCTGTCTCACTACCAATTGCTCACTACCTGCTATTTTTTTGGAAACGACCTGTTCGTTCGTTTTTATCATAAAAATAAGTTGGCTCACTAACGTCGTAACTGAACGGCTGTCGAAATCTACGTATTCTTAACGCAGTGAATACGTATTTTATTAGAAAATCTATACTATCGCAATTTTTGACTCGCGTCTTTATTTTATTGAGCGTGCAATGTCATTGAAATCACACATCGTGTGTATTGCGCACGCGCATTGATTGCGCTCGCTAACGGTACCGCCTTTGCTAAGGTGGGGGTAATGTGAGAGGTAAGAGTTCTCATTGGTCGAACATTACAGTAGGCTGTACTACCTATGTAGATACTGATGTAACGTCAGGCATGAGTAAGATAATATAGTGGATCAATATTATTCAGCATCTGTACGCGTTCAGCTTCATACAGTACCTACACGATATTCTACTTTTTGCAATCGCTAATAAGTGTTTTTAAAGGATGTGTTTTTAACTTATTGGTATACATACAAATAAGTCGGCTTATTCCGCTTAAAGCAACACTCAAACGAGTAATATCCGAAAGTTACTAATACTGACGCACCTTATTAAGTACATGACTATAGCATTAATCTGTTTGCTCAATAATATTTCCGAGCCTGTCAATGCCCTCTTCGCTATTTATTGTTAGTTTCATGATATTCTCGCGTGACTCGTGCTATAAAGATATATTCGAGTCTCGTTTTGACGCCTGAGTCAATAATCGCGTTTGTTCAATGAAAGGAGCCTTAGCCCTAAATGCAAACTACATAATAATATGGCGTAATATTAATCGTTCGTGCTAATTTATTGCTTGGGAGAACTATGTTTTCTGTCACCAACGTTTGAAATTGTTAGTAAAATAATTTATCATCATCATTAACAATCTGTAATGTCCCACTGCTGATAGAGGGCGCTGCTGTGCTCATGTTCACTTCGGCTCCATAATATTTTCCAGTTAAAAATATATTAATCAATTTTTTTTCACAATTTAAGTGGTAGAATCAGTGCATAAACGTCCAATAACAGTGATAATTATAAAAATTTCGAAGAATAGTGCAAATATAAACAAAATATCAACTACGAAACATCAAAGTGGTGACTGTATTTACTGTGCTAATATAACTAAGATCAGGCGGTAATCAAACTATTGGCATCTCTGAAGATAAATCCTTGCGACATTAGTGAAAAGAAGTAATAAGAAAGACCATTAAAAGGGAATTACCATTTATATTCCTAATATATATCTACCCACCTATAAATTATACTGCTAGATACCGTGCATTAGTACACAAACATAAATTAACTGATGTTGATGCCATCTTGTGACGTTAGGTGGAAATAATAACGCAACAACTTGCGTAAGCGCAACAATCAATAACGCAAGGATGTTTTTTCGTAATTAAATTCTGGTACTAATATTTACCAATTGAGGACACTAGAAGTATCAAAATATGGAAGATCTTATGAAGGTTCTAAAAGATATTTAAAACAAATTGAATAATCAAAAACAAGAAATAAAAGAGATCCAACAGAATATTACCAAATCTATAAATGACAACATCAATCTAAAATTTGCAATTATGGAAAATAAAACGAACATCCTAGAGACAAAAATAATTCAACAGCAGAAAAAAAATGATTACCTAGAAAAACAATCTAGAAAGAAAAACCTGATATTCTATCGCATTGAGGATACAGAAAATAGATACGAAGAACTACAAAATATAATATTACGTTGCATAAAAAATAACTTGAAGATTTCAGTCGAACCATGTGAAATAGAACTCGTGAGACGACTTGGCATTAGAGGAACTAAGACAAGACCTATATTGGCAACATTTAAACAGTTGGAAGGCAAATTGAAATTTTATAAAAGAAAGTATTATTAAAGAGCTCACCTATTAACATTATAGAAGATTTTCCAAAAGAAGTTCTGATGAAGCGCAAGGTACTACAAGAAGAAATAGAAAAACAACGTAAACTTGGAAAAAATGTTGTATGATAATATAGTAACATTACCCGGCAGCCCCAAAAGTAAAAAATCCGTAGGAGACACACGTAAACAAAAACGGAATCTGTCAATATCCCCCGATCACCAAATCATCATGAATACTGAAAACAATGTTAAACAGATACCGAAGAAGAATAAAACCAATAATATTGCCTCTTACATGTACAACACACAGAAGAAAACTTCCGAGTCTAGTTCAACTGAGATACACTCACCACCAAAAAACGAATGAAAGCGGTCCCTCTTCGTCTCCCAATATGGCTTGTCACCGCGGGAGATAATGACTACAACCCTCCATTTTCACATACTAATGTTTACGTCTATACTTGCAATGTTAAATCTCTACTGTCAGATGAAATATTAACAGATTTTAAAAGAGCAATTTCTAAACTAAAATACGATATTATAGGGCTTGCAGAAATAAGAAGAATGGGATATAGAATCGTAGAAGATAACGAGCATATTTTCTGCTATTTCGGAGAAACTCAAGGTCAGTATGGGAAAGGATTTCTCATATAAAAGAAATATAAGCTAAACATTGAGAGAAATAGTAAGAAAAGCCAGTGAAAACTAGTTTACAAAAGCAAAGGACAGACAGACTTGGAACAAAATGGAGGAGGCCTTTACCCGCTGAGGGATCCATAGTGTATTATATGAACTGGAATTTAAATGTATAAGCTTAAATTTTACTAGTTTTTTATGTTAAATACTATTTTATATTACTAATTTGAACTTATTTTATCATTTAATTTAAAAGCGATTTGAGTAATTTTAACATATCATTTAATTCATGCATGCACTTGTCATGTAGTAATGATTTCTCATACATGTTCTTTTTTTTATAATTTGATAATTATGGAAATAAAGAGGCTATATTTATATACATATTAATTACCTTTTTAAATACATAAAAAAAACTAATATATATTTAAAAATATAAAAAATAGTAGACCACCGACTTCGGGTACAGGGACCAAGAAACCGGTGGTTAGGGCTCCAAAGAAAGGAACCTCCTGACAATACGAGCCGTGTCAAGAAGGACTGCATTCTGCATCAGACCCTTGATCCAACCACCTAACGTGAGCCTCTTGAGGTGTTGGTCGAGGCTCTTGGCTATCAATCCGTGAACAGACAACTATCGGAACAATGATCGCCGAATCTACATCCCACATATCGACAATCTCGTGAGATAAATCCAAATATTTCAATTGTTTTTCTTTTTCAACTTTCACGAGATTCTCGTCATGAGGAACGGCGATGTCGACAATCATTGCACGGCGCTCTAATCGATTTATTACCACAATATCAGGCTTATTGGCAACAATAGACCTGTCCGTGATAATAGATCGATCCCAATACAACGTAGCACGACCATTTTCGAGAACTGGGTCGGGCACATACCTGTAGTATGGCACCTCTGAATTCACAAGTTTGTATTTGAGGGCAAGCTTTTTGATGTACTATCCTGGCTACTTGGTTGTGTCTGTGCAAATATTCGCCGTTAGCAAGACGAGAACAACCAGAAATAATATGCCTAATAGATTCTCTGGGACGGTGACATGCCCGACATATATCAACCGTACCATCCTTTAGGATATACTTCCGATAGTTATTCGTCATGATAACTTCGTCCATAATCGCACAAACAAAACCTTCGGTTTCTCCGAAGAGATCACCATACCGTAGCCAGGAGGTCGACGCTTTGAAGTCTATATCGGACCCATTAAGAGCCCGATAAAACCGGCCATGGAGTTCTTTGCCCTTCCATACCTCCCTGCGATCATTACTACTAAGTACTACAGGTTTGCGCTAATTCTCTTTAGCCGGAGCGAGTGGAGTGAACCCAGCATCCACTGTAACCACACTGCGATGCACTCCCACATCAGTACGTAGAAAATAATCTCTAAGATTGTATATCTCGCGATTGTGCAGGGTCTTGATATTCAATAGTTCACGACCCCCACACTTTCGCGGGATATACAATCTCATAACCGATGAACGTGGGTGGTGCATTCGAAATGCAGTCAGCAGTGTACGGACTCTCCTATCAAGGGCATTTAATTCGGTCTGAGTCCATCTAAGTATTCCAAAGGAATACATCAGAATCGGCATGACCCAACCATTGTAGGCTCGCACCTTGTTACCCCCTGATAAAAGACTTTTTAGTACTTTTTTCAGGCGGCCAAAGAAGCGTTCCTGCAACGTTTTCTTCATGTTAGATTCTGGTATTCCCAAGGACTGTGAAAAACCTAAATACTTGTAGGTTTCAGTTACAGACAGAGATCGAAGTTTTGTGGAATCTAAAAGCTCTACTCCTTCAGATTCCTCAATCACATCCTTCTTTACATACATGATTGCACACTTGTCTACACCAAATTCCATCTTGATAGTATTACTAAAGTTTTCAGTAACCTTTATTAACGCTGTCAATTGTAATTTAGTGGGAGCAAGTAGTTTCAAATCATCCATATTTAGAAGGTGCGATATAACTTGATCATCTTTCTGCAACCTATAGCCTAACCCTGAACCCTCTAGTAGAGTACTTAGAGGGTTCAAAGCCAGACAAAACCACAAGGGACTCAGACTGTCACCTTGAAATATACCCCGCTCGATCTTTATTGGTACATCGTTTACCGCAGCCTGGCGACATCCAGGATAGCGAAGTACTGTTCTCCATTGCCTCATACATGACCTTAAGAAAGTGCAAAGAGTTGTGTTAATTATATACAACTCTAGCACCTTCAAAAGCCATGTATGTGGCACCGAGTCATAAGCCTTCTTATAATCTATCCAACATGTCGCCAGACTCTTACGATTACGACGTACCTGTTGGCTTATGGTCATGTCTATGATAAGGAGCTCTTAAGTGCCACGGGTCCCACTTCTGCATCCATTCTGAGAGAGAGAAATTATCGAATTATTATTAATGTGTTTAGTAATTTTGAGTCTCAGAATAGATGTTAGAAGTTTATATAATGTTGGTAAACAAGTTATAGGCCTAAAATTTTTGGGATCCATGGCACCACCAGATTTATAGAGTAAGTAAGTTATACCAGTAGTTAAAAATTCTGGTAATGAACCCGAATCCAACGCTGCCTGGAATTGAGATGCCAGACACGCATGTGAGCTTCGGAACCATTTAAGCCAAAAGTTGTGCAGTCCGTCCGGACCAGGTGCCTTCCAATTTGGTAATGAACGGACTGCACAACTTACATCCTCTTCATCGATAATGACTGGTTCCATGGGTGTTATTGACTCACATGAGCGTCTGACGTCCCGCATCCAATCACCATCTGTATGAGTGACAGGCACTGACCAAATGTTACGCCAAAATGTATTTGTGGCATTTTCATCTGGTAAGTGCCCATCACGTTCACATGGATTCGGGCCTCCCATTTTCGGTACACCCACTTCTCATTTTTTTAGAACATACGATTCTGATTGAACCGGTCTCCTCGTTTTGTTGTACCGTCTTATCCTATTTGCCCATGCATAAACTTTTTGTTTCAAGAAATCAATGCGCTCCGTGACACACGACATGAACTCTTGAGGACTGATGGTAGTCCCTAAGAATGCCTGTTTCACAAAGCGCATGACCCTTGGCCGCGTATTGCCAAATTTGAAAGCAATTAATTTGCCGGTGAGTTTCCTGGTCTCAGCAATACGACGTTCTATTCTGTACTGCCAAGCTGGCACAGTATTTTTAGGTCGAGTAGTGATTTGTTCAATAAATTTAACACCAGCTACTTGACAAACTGCAATAACCGCACAGTACAAAATAGAATGTGTATCACTAAGACTTTCGCTATCACCAAGATAATCCGGTAATAACGAATTCAGGCCACCCACCAATGCTAAATTGCGTGTATGCATGGGTAAACGGGGTAACCGGGGTCTGTTATTATAATTAACATACCGATACTCCTGAATCGCATTTTCCAAAGCACTCCTTATCCTATCATTACATTGGGTACTTACGGATATAATTTCACTCTCCACTTGTTCGTCAACATCAGCATTAACCGCCACATTCACTGCGTCTGCATGTGACGAAGAAGGGATAGTCAAAGTATTCCGTACGTCCGATCGTATCCTCTCAAGTACGGCATCATCCAGCAGGTGACATCGCTGTATAGCTCGTACTTGATCCGACAATCGTTGTGCCGATACGTTGACAGTTGGCTCAAGCTCCTGAAACAGAGACACTAGTCGAGCACGGTACGCTGTAAGGTTCGTCCCCAACTCTGTAGCCCGAAAATATGCCCGCATGACATTCTCATTAATTGCATAAGTCCACTTCATGCGGTGCACATTACCACCGGTAGCGGGGACCCTGTTCGAGGTCAGTGGTCCTCGGGATCCCAAGCTGATCGGCGGCAGGCCTCTCCCCTGCCGACGTACAGGTGTTGGCGACGTTGGCGGAGAGAAAAACTCGTCGCTGGAAGATGAACTCAACGCCTCTACAACAGCCGAAACTTCTACTGTTGTTTCCAGGGGTGGTGAGGCGGAGCATAGCAGCGAGTCCGGGGATGATGCTTGTGCTCTAAGCCTAGCTCTTGTTAGCATTTTGGAATTTCTTGGTAATATTAATTTTACGGCATGACGTTTAAAATGTCATGTCTAACATCATATATGTAAGGAAACATTTATGATATAAACTGCATTATTTTAGTATTTTTATCTTGTTTTGGTGCCAATGATTCATTTTAAATATGTGCATGTGTGGGTATTGTGTGTGCTTACGATTCGGTTCGCACAAATCCACTATTTGCGTGGTACGCATAGCAGTGTGTGATTGGCATGTTAATATCACTGGTTAGTATGTGGTTTCCTTATAATCATACCAGTGCCGAAACTAGCCTTTTATGTACCCGGTGCGAGCTTTCAAAACTGCGCCTCTGAAAAATGCTCTAACCAGGCTTTCAAAATCAAAATCAAAACATTTATTTCAAGTAACCCAGTTACAGGCGCTTTTGAATTGTCAAAACAAAGATGAAAATTAAATGTACCTACAGTCCCAGTCACAAGACATAAAAACTGTGAAAGTACTGTAGTTGCCCATTCCCTAGCGTAGATCTCTATGGAGAAGAATGGGCAAGAAACTCCATGGACACTCTTTTAAATCAAAACGTTTTTTTACAAAATTCTTGGTTACATCATTCATGTTGAGATGGTACATTATGTGAGAACGATGTAGCAAGATGTGCACGTTAAAAGTGTCCATAGTAGAACAAAAAAAAATACATTTCAAAATTAAAATAATTAATTCAAATACGCCGTGGCAACTAAGAGATGACCAGTCACAACTGATAGCGCCCGTTCACGAACATGACGCATGGATCAGCACCATTCAACTGAACCATTTTGTAGGGAACTAAATGATCCGACACACACGCCACCATCAACGAGACATTTCAGTGAGCATGACATACTCTCAACCGCCAGGGCACATTCAAGTCAAGAAAAATACGTAGGTTTCCAGTGAATTATAGCTTTCTAGTACATAGTACTCACACAATATGGGCTATGCGATTATATAATACTAAAAAAATTTAATCTATACAATACAAACTTAGTTGTACAATCTTCAGCAACTCCAACAATTACGACGGCATTGAGCCAAGCATTTTTATCGGCGATATAATCGTCCAACTTGTAATAAGCTTGCTTACATAGTGTGCGTTTAATGCATGTTTTAAATTTCGTCTCATTCAGTTCAAGAATACTTTGTGGAATTTTATTATAGCATTTCAAACAGTACCCCATGAAAGATGAGTCAACTTTAGCGAGTCTAAAGCCTGGCTGAACTAAAAATGTAATAAATATGAAAATATAATGAAAATAAAATGTGAATACAAATAAATCTATCTATTTATTGTTTACCAAAGTATATAAGTACCTACTTAGTATATTTCTTTAAGATAAAAATTGTTTATTCAAAAGAATTTGCTCAAATATAGAAATAAAACAAAGTACTCGATAGTAATCC